>PITB01033034.1:0-14435 GCA_004024585.1 Paradoxurus hermaphroditus
GAGAGTCTCAAGAGTCTGGAAAAGGCGGTCCTTTAACTGGGTACCCTGCCACTGCAAATACCATCAGACCCCTGTTCTCGGAAGGAAGGGGAGGGCGGAGGGCGGTGGGCTCCAGTGGTCCCTCGCAGGTCCCTGTTCTCCGGTTGTCAAGCGAGTCTTCGTAGGCGGCCGTCCTTGCCTTTCTCTTCCTCCGTTTCCACAGCTAACTTGGGGAGGGAGTCAGTCGGAGTTGGTGATGACAACACCGTTTCCGAGGTAGGGGAGGGGCCGATAAAAGCCAGAGCGGGTGGGGGGGAGCGTTGCAGGGCGTGACTTTCTTTTCCGCTTTTCCCTTTCTGCATCTGCGGTCCCATCCGTGGACCCGTCAGTGGCGACCAGCTGTTTTCCAGCATGTGTAGCCCTGACCTTGAAGCTGACCGCATTCGTAGGAGCTTTCGTTGATGCCGAACACTCGGGGCCAGGTGGCACCAGGACCCCGTGCCTGCAAAGACATCGGAGCAGGGGAGGGAGAAGCCGAGGGCTGGACGAGATTGGCCCACGTCCCGAGACCTGGCGTCGCCACCTCTCCCTCCGTATCACCATCCCGCAAGAAGGCCCGGCTTCCAACTTGTCACCAACGGCCTCGCCGCAAGACAGAGAGGGATTTTTGCAGAGGACCAGGGGCAGGCAGCGCCCACCGCAGCCTTTCCTGTCCTCGGAGCAGAGTCCTGAAGGCAAAGGCCGGACCTCTGACTCCGACGCCGTCCGGGCCTGCGCGCGCTCGGCACCCCGTCTGGAACCCGAGCAAACTGAACCGGACGGCCTCAAGCACTCTCCGTCTCCAAAGGCCTCTGACTGTTCCCTGAGAACCGAGGGGGCCCGATCTGCTGACCAGCCTTGCGGGGTACCACCGTGCCCCGGGAACCCAGGAGCCCCACAGCCGCCCCGTCCCACCGGGGCCCTGATCCCCCGGGGCGCCCACCGCAAAGGCCCAGACGTCCGGCTCTGGCCTTGACTGGACCACAGGCTGCACAGCGCCTCGGCCTCCCTCAGCCACCTGCCCGCTGTGATTTCGTAGAACAGGAGCTGCAGAGGGAGTATTACTGAGAGAGACCCCTTTCCTTGCCTCTTCTTAACGCGTATATACATATGCTTTTATTAAGAAATGTATCTCTCTCACTTGGGAAGAGGCGAAGGTGTGTCCTACACTCTCGGGATGATTAAAGAACAGCTTGACCCAGTAAGTGGAAATTTTAAGGCGCTTACAGGGCCTGGAAAGAGACGCAGAAACCAATGTGAGCGTAGAATGAAAATACCGCCTGGGTTTGGGTGGCAGTGAGTAGCCCCCCTGGCTCGTCCGAGCTCACACGATTATTGCGTGACAAAGGATTTACGTCTGCCACAGTTAAAATGGTACGAAGATGTTTAACAAGGAATAAGGAGACAAAAATAACCCACGCGGTCATGGACCACACACACTGGGGCACAGGGCGTCCGTCACGTCTGGAAACAGAGGTTGGGAACAGAGAGGGTCACCGAGGACACCCTGAGCCGTGGGGTGTATAAGCCATAGCACCTGTGCGCCCAGAGTTTATGGCCACCCCGTAAGCCCAGTAAGCGTGGGGGGAGGTGGAGGCAGAGACGCGGAGGAAGTGCGAGGTTCTACAGACTAGGCATTCTCTCAAAACATTTAAACTCTCACCGCAGGGGCGCCTGGGGGGGCTCAGTCGGTTCAGTGGCGGACTTCGGCTCAGGTCGTGATCTCGCGGTCCGTGAGTTCGAGCCCCGCGTCGGGCTCTGTGCTGACAGCTCAGAGCCTGGAGCCTGCTTCAGATTCTGTGTCTCCCTCTCTCCCTGCCCCTCCCCTGCTCATGCTCTATGTCTCAAAAATAAATAAACATTAAAAAATTTTAAAAAAAAGATTAAACTCTCACCTCAAACCTCCATGTGTTAGTGGGGGGCGCCCGCGTCTCTGGGGTTCCATGGCTTAGTCTTCCCGGAAGACGCCTTTCCGTCCTTAATCCAGAAGGGCCAGAGTTCTCTTCAGACGGCCCAGGTCCTCAGGCCGGGCACCTGTGCCAGTGCTGGGAACCCCCCCCCCCCCCCGCTGCCTTCCTCCACCCGTACCTCGACCGGCTCTAGAACAAAGTTCTCTCTCCTTGAAGCCAAAAGCCACATGCCACGGCTGCGGGCCAAAGAAAAGATTGCCTGCTGGCCGCCGGCCGTGCCCCCTGCCACTAGCGGGCAAGAGGGGGAGCCTCAGGGAGCACCTCGAGATCTCTGCAGCGTGTGGGCAAGAAGGAAGCCGCCAACGCTTCTGCCGGTGTGGTTGTAATAATAGTAGCTCACGTTAACTCAGCCTCCGCGTGGGCCAAGCACAGCGCTAAGTGCGTTTTCACGTGTTGTTATTAACATATTAAAAATAATCGCCCAACAGTGAGACTCTTGCCCCTATGTAAGCCGCAAAACCCTTGGTCCTCACATACATCCCGTCCGGACACCGTCCTGCCTTCTCTGTTCCCCAAACACACACACACACACACACACGCACACCGCATACACACAGAGTCTTGCTGTCCTAATTTCTTACCTTGAATTCTTGAACCAATTTTAGTGAGCCTGCCCCCTCCGTCCGTCCCTCACCAATGACAACCCCGTTGCTCAATGCAGTGCTCAGTTGGCCTCTTTCTCCTTTTTTTAAGATTTTATTTATTTTTATGCTTTTGTTTTATTTTAGGGAGAATTAGAGAGTGCGTGCGAGCAGGGGAGAGGGGGAGAGGGCAAGAATCTTTAGCAGGCTCCATGCTCAGCATGGAGCCCAGTGCAGGGCTCAGTCCCCACGACCCCGGGATCATGACCCGAGCCGAAATCAAGAGTTGGATGCTCAACCAACTGAGCCCCTCAGGCACCTCTAAAGATTTTACTTTTTCAAGTAACCTGTACGCCCAACGTGGGGCTCGAATTTACAACCTTGAGATCAAGAGTCACGTGGTCTACTGACTGAGCCACACGCCCAGTTGGCCTCTTCCTTGACGCTGCAGCAAGGGACATTGTGGCTCACTCCCACCTTCTAGAACACTTTGTTACCGACCACGTCTGGCCCGTAGGATGACTTACTATGGATTAGGAAAACCCAACACTCTGGGCAGAGGCAGCTCCGTGAGCATCCGGCCCACGAGCAGAACGAGGCAGCCCCCTTCACCTGGAGCCTTATGCAGTCTGCAGACTGCACAACAGTACAAGGCAGCTCTGCAGGGCTCCGGGCTGAGGAGCCGTCCAATCGTGAGAAGTCAGAGGCACAGAACAGGGAACTGGAACAGACCCCAGAAAAGGAAGCTGGGAATGGAACGCGGTTCCTAGGGGAAAGAAACAGAATGGAGGAGGGGAGAGGCTCCCACGAGGTAGCAGCCTTCCTCTGGTCCCCCACCAGGAACCCGCCACAGGGCTTATGCGAGCGTATTAAATACACACTGAAGTATTTTGGAGCAAGGCTCACCACGTAGGCAGTGTACTCTGGAATAATTCCGGTCCGTATGTGAGAACCTACGCAGGGCAGCACAGCACAGCTCGAGCGGACCGGGCGAAGCAGACGGCGGGTGGCCCGGGGTCTCCGGCCCGTGGATAACCTCGTACCCTTCCTGTAACTTCCAACTTCCCTGTGAGGTTCAAGTGATTTCATCTAAAATGCTATTTTAAAAGAGAAGCTGAGGGCAAAACCATGGAGACAGTGAAAAGATCAGTGGTTGCTAGGGTTTGGGGAGAGGAGTTCTCGGGCCGTGAAGCTGGTGTGTACCATTTTTTTTTTTAATGTTAATTTATTTCTGAGAGAGCAGGAGCAGGGGAGGGGCAGAGAGAGAGGGAGACACAGAATCTGAAGCAGGCTCCAGGCTCTGAGCTGTCGGCACAGCCTTATGTGGGGCTCGAACCTACAAACTGTGAGATGAGACGCCACCTGAGCTGAAGTTGGACACTTAACCCTCTGAGCCACCCAGGCTCCCGGCGCTCCCGGTCTGTACCGTGTATAATGGTGGATGCTCGGCGTTACGCAGTCGCCCAGACCCACAGAACGAGCGACACCGAGTGGCCCCACTGTACAGGGGCGCCGCTCTGGTGGGGAGGCTGATGGCGGGGGAGGGGGAGAGGGGAGGAGGGCGGGTTACATGGGAGCACTCCAAACCTCCCCCTTCGATTTCGCTGTGAACCTAAAACTACTCTCAAAAAACAGTCTTTAAAATAAAAAAGCAGCAGCGGCTGAGCCTGTAAGACAGCGGGCCGACAGCCTGAGAGAGCCCACCTCCGCGAACCCCGGGGCGGGGGCCCGGCACCTTGCCCTCTCGCCGTCCTGCGCCCGCAGGTCAGCTCCCCAGGGACCCAGCTACTCCCCACAAGCTGCACCCAGCGTGGGGGCCTCGGGCCGGGGCCGGGTGGTGAGAGCTGTGCGCAGGGCGCCAAAGCCAGCAGCGCCTGGGGAAAGGTGCTCTCGAGACAGCAGGTTCTGAGGCCTGGCCAAGACCCCGTCCCCTCCCCAGACCCGAACCGCGAACCGCGGTCTCATTTGCTCAAGGTCACCTGCAGGGAGAGGGAGTCAACCCGCCCCCCAGGCACCTCCCGGGGGTCAGCATTCCCTGACCTGAGCAAGGACAGCCTGGCTCCAGCTCCCAAGGAAAGATCCAGAAGGTGGCAGTAGCCGTGTCTGGGCCAGTACGAGGGACAAGCCCAGGCAACGTGAGCCCCCCCTGGAGCAGGCTCAAAGCCCGCGGGCCGACCCTCACAGCTGGCGCCCTGCCCCCTTGCAGGCCACACTGGGGACCCCGATGGGTCTTTCTTCCCACGTGTGGCTGGGGCTGGGCAGTCTCGAGGAGCGTGGGCAAACGGACAGACCCACGGGAAGAATCAGCAGGCACAGCACCGGCCCCACACCCACCCAATCACAGCCACCTTGCCCCGCCCCCACCGTGGGGGGCTCCGTGTTGGACACCAACCCCCGATGGAAGTAGATTTCCAATAACGTTTTAAGGTGTATAAATATCGAGGCATCGGTCAACGTTCTGACTCTTCGCTTCAAAAACACTCCCCCAACCAGTGACTGATTTCACCATTCACATTTCTGCTTAGAGAAAGATTCCAAAGAAAACAAGTCTCCATCAACAAGGCTGGCCAAAAATACTGTTTCCTAATACCTTTGTTGACAGAAAGAGTCTCGTACTAAAGGTTTGGCAAAGAGTCGTGATAATCCTTGCGTGGGGGAAGGTGGCCAGGCACAGCAAGCTTTGTCACCTCTTATTTTCAAAGAGAGCGTGTGGGTCATGCCCCAGGCCTAAAACCTAGAAATAAGTGGTTTTTTTTTTTAATGTTTATTTATTTTTGAGACAGAGAGAGAAGAGCATGAGTGGGGGAGGGGCAGAGAGAGACGGAGACACAGAATGTGAAGCAGGCTCCAGGCTCTGAGCTGTAGGCACAGAGCCCGACGCGGGGCTCGAACTCACAGGCTGCGAGATCATGACCTGAGCTGAAGTCGGACGCTCAACCGACTGAGCCACCCAGGTGCCCCTAAAACCTAGAAATAAAAAGATTCGGGAAGGATCGCTCTGAAATTCTGACCCCCTTCTGGCTTTCCAGGGGGACCACAGCAAAGCGTCAGAG
Source organism: Paradoxurus hermaphroditus (assembly GCA_004024585.1). Lineage (NCBI taxonomy): Eukaryota > Metazoa > Chordata > Mammalia > Carnivora > Viverridae > Paradoxurus > Paradoxurus hermaphroditus. The sequence goes on from PITB01033034.1 coordinate 5,623, forward strand.
ATTCAGGACTGTGAACTTAAGCTTTCAACCCTTTTGAAGAAGAACTTGTTTGGCGTTGTCTCTTTTTCTCTCGAAGACATATTTATGGGGGGGCACCGGGGTGGCTCAGTCGGTGAAGTGTCTGACTCTTGATTTTGTCTCCAGTCACGATCTCACAGTTCGTGAGGTCAAGCCTTGCGTCAGGCTCTGCGCTGAGAGTGCGGAGCCTGCTTGGGATCCTCTCTCTCTCCCCCCTCTCTCTCTCTGACCCTCCCCCACTGGCTCACGCTCACGCTCTCTCTCTTAAAAATAAACATTAAAAAAATTAAATAATAAAAAGGTTAAAAAAATAAAAAAGATGGATTTATTGAGATAAAATGAACACATGATGACTTCGTTCTCATTTCACAATAGAAGCACGTTTGTTTATAACCACATCGTTATGTTGCACACCTTAAAGTAGTAGAATGTGGTATGTCAATTATGTCTCAAAAAAATGTCCTCCTTTTTGGGTGTGCAGCCCCCAGGCGCTGGCCATGCAGGCACCATGTTACTACGACCATGCTCAAGACACGGAGCACTCCATCCCCTCGTGTCCCTCTGCTGTCAGTCACCTCTGCCCACCCTCAGCACCCCTGATTTGCATTTCTGTGGTTTCGCCTTTTCCGGAACGTCATATGGGCAGCATCACACGGTAGGAAGCGTTCGGCGTCTGGCTTCTCTCACTTCGCATAATGCGTTGGCGCTCAGCCCCCGTTCCCTTGCCGAGCGGTGTTCCACTGCGTGGACGTGGCACTCCTCCTCCAGGGGCCAGCTGATGGCCATGTGGGTGGTCTCCGGTTTGGGGGAGGAAGCTGCTAGACGTTTACTTTCCTCTTGGGTAAAGAGCCAGAAGGGGCCCTGCTGGGTCGCAGAGGAAAGCATCCGTGTAGCTGCATGAGAAACGGCCGCCCGTCTGCCACGTGGCTGCATCGCCTCCCGCCGGCTGTACAGGGGCGTTCCGGGCCCTCCACGCCCTTGCCGACATTTGATATCGTTGGTACTTTTCACCTTAGCCGTTCTAGCGGGAATGCGGCAGCATTTCATTCTTGTTTTAATGTCCATTTCCCTAATGATTAACGATGTCCAGCAGTTTTTCGTGTGTTTACTTGGGGACCGTGCCTCTCGTTTGGTGAAGCGTCTGCTCAGCCCGTTCTCAGAAATGGAGGCTCTGCCTTTTCTTTCCCCCGCTGCTAATGCGAGGTGAGAGGGGGCACCCGGGAGGCATCTCGATGTGCTGGTCTCTGTTGTTTTCCTCCATAGGACCTCTAATGACACCCTAGAGGGCCCCAAGGTCCTGAAGGACACAGGCGGCCACCCTGAGAAGCTTCTGCGCGTGAGAGGTCCCAGTACTGGGAGTGCGTTGGTCACACAGGAAACATGTGATGTCTTCTCACCCCCACCATAGGGAAGGGTCCATATAGCGCCTCTCCGATTCTGCATCAGACAGCCGTCCCGAGCGGGGGACAAAGCGTGGCGACCGTGCAGCTGGCACGTGCAGCGCCTCCCAGAATCTGAAGTTTGCCTGGTGCTGGACCCTGGGCGATGGCCGGGTTTTGTCGGTCTTAACCAAGTTCTCGCACCCGTGAGGGCAACTGGGGCCGTGCAGCACGGTCACCCTTCAGCGCTGGACGGAAGAGCAAGGCTGGACCCAGAAGGCAGTGCAGCAGGGCTCCGGAACCGCGTGCAGGCTCCTGGCATGAGAGTGACACAGCTCGCGGCCCCCTAGCGCCCGGCCGCGTTGGCTGCGGCTGCTACCCTGTGCCAAGGCGCTCATCTCTTCTCCGTGCATGGTCTGCGTCAGCCCGCCGTGACCCCACAGGCTCCTCCTGCCCCCATGCTCCTTCCCGATGCTCCGAGCTGGCGCTTCGCAGCCGGAGCGACTCTGCCACCCGTCAGCCAGGGGACGATGGGCGCTTCTGACATTGAGTCTGGGTCCAGGATGTGGCTGAACACCCCACAAACGCACAGACAGCCCCCCCACGCCCAGGCAGGATCCGGTCCCGGGGCCAACGGCACGGGTACCTTCTGCTTCAGATCACTGGGCGTTCTGCTCAATGCCAGACAGTCGAGTACTCAGGTGTACCAACGCTGTGGCACTTCGGGTCACCGCAGGGCTCGGGAACTGCAGCGTTGTCATTGATTCCATTCTATTTTTGTCCTTGTCAGCGGAAAAAAAGGAAAACGGCAAAGACAAATGAAGAAGGCGTGAATAATGTATACGCCCCCAAATTGGACATCAATGGGACGGAAGACCTAAGAGTGACTTTGACAGATTCACAACCGCCGCATTGAAGGCTAGCGAGCGCCTGCACGGTGCCCGGCTCTGCAGGCGTCGAGTCTGAGAAACCCATGCCTTATCGCTAATGGTGAGGTTTATTTTTTCTCCTTTTCACACCATTTTAATTTGGAGGCTTAGAAAACCTGGTTCTTCTTGGGACCCCTGGGTGACTCAGTTGGTTAAGCGGCCAACTTCAGCTCAGGTCATGATCTCACGGTCTGTGAGTTCGAGACCCCCGTCGGACTCTGTGCTGACGGCTCAGAGCTTGGAGCCTGCTTCAGATTCTGTATCTCCCTCTCTCTCTCTGCCCTTCCCCTGCTCATACTCTGTCTCTGTCTCTCAAAAATAATAAAATAAAAATGTTTTAAAAAATTAAAAAAAAAGAAAACCTGGTTCTTCTTAATAAAAGTAAATTGGAAACTAGATTGAGCCGAATGTGATAGTTCATGTTCCATGAGATGCATCGTGTATAAATTTCGTATGTGATTTTACACATGATGACCACCTTAGCTAGGCTATGGCACCCAGCTTTTGGTCGAACGTTATTCTAGATGTTTCTGTGAAGGCCCGTTTGAGATGACATTAACATTGAATCAGTGGGCGTGGAGTAGAGCAAATTGCACACCACACCATGGGTGGGCCTCGTCCAGTCAGTCGAAGGTCTTCGAGAAACAGACTGACTTCTCCCAAGGAGGAGGGAATTCTGCCAAAAGACAAAATGGAGGCCCCAAATGCAACTCTTTCCTGGGTGCCCAGCCTGTCAGCCCACCCCGAAGTGTCAGGGGAGACGGCGATTCACTCATCGACTGCTATTCAGTGAGGGCAGTGACACCTACTATGTGTCAGTCCCCATGCAGGACCACGAAACGTCGGTTTGGAGCTGACGACACCAGTCAGCCTTCTCTTCCGCTCCTGGCCATTCCCCGCTCCGGGCCAGCCTCTGTGTTTCCCCCACGGTCGATTTGATCATTTCTGTAAGTCAGTATGGTTTTCGCTACCAAAAAGAAGGCAGAGATGTTTGGGGAGCCAGTGCCAGGGGTCACCGGGTGGAGTGCTAGAGGATCATTTCCCGCGGCCACCGCTGACCTGCTGCTGACCCTTCACAGGATGCCACCGGCACCCAGGCGGAATGCCTCTTGTCACGGCCGGCCCCGTGCCCTTGCCATCAACCTCCTGTTCCCTCGCTTCTGCGACCCGCTCTTCAATACAGCTTTGCTCAGAACCTGTTTTTCAGCTTTCCGTCTTGCCCAAACTTAGTATCTCCTTAATTAGCAACCTTTCCCAACGTTCTATTTTTAAACTATCATAGATGGGTATGGAATTTCTTCGCATCTCTCTGTCTGCACCAATTTTCACGTTCCGGGCTTTTCACGCTGCTGCGTTTTCAGATGGGAACATACGTGAGTTTTGGGCAAGTTATTTCTGTCGGTGTATCATCGCGTAGGTCATGTCGCGTGGGGGATTCTGTCTTAATTTCATAACCTTTTCGATTCGTCTGCAGGATTGTTTTCTCGGCTCGTACTCAGTCCCGTCCCAGACGGCATCTTCCCAGACTGATCGCATGTCAGCCTACGTGTCTCGGTAAGTCCCCGTGGCCGGCCGCTCCGGGGCCGCTGCTGGCTGGGCTTATTCCGGACCTGATTCTTTTTCTCTGGAATGCCTTTCAAGTTGCACGGTAGTCATTTGAGCGAAGAGCGGAAGCAACTATAACCCCTAATTCTTGTCGAACCCCCAACATATGCCATGTAGCGCTAAGTACTTGACCTTGATCTCGCTCGCTGCCCACACTTGACCTGCAGGAGCCCAGGAGGTGGAAATTCCCAAGGCGGCCGGGATGAGTGGTCGCAGGTTTCGGAGGTGACGTGACTTGCCCGACGTCGCTGAGTTGAGGAGCTGGCACCGGTCTCCACCACCCTGCTCTCGGTTTCGAATATTCTACCTCCCGGCGCCCACCTTTATAAAAACGAAAACGTAAACACCACGTGTGTTATCGCGGCTGGGTCTCGGCTCCACCCGCCGTGCCAGCAGACCCGCCACGGCTCAGGTTTGCACTCACACTCACTGCCACTCGTGGAACTTTCTCCGGTTATCTTTCTTAACTTCAGAATTAAACCGTGGCTCCCCAGCACTGAGGGAAGCTTCCTCCTTCACTGTATGATTAATATCAACCCCCAGACTTGAAGGCATTTCGGTTTCAATTAACCTTCTCCGGCAAGAGCTCGACTTTGCTCTGTGGCCTTTCGTTCTTGTATTGGATGATGAGTCACAGGTACCATTTTTGCTGTTTGTCTCTTGACATTGTCGTACATATTCGGGCCCATTTAGAACATTATCTGAGCGGGGGCGCCTGGGTGGCTCAGTCGGTTGAGTGGCTGACTTCGGCTCAGGTCACATTCTCATGGTCTGTGAGTTCGAGCCCCACATCGGGCTCTGTGCTGATGGCTCATCAGAGCCTGGAGCCTGCTTCAGATTCTGTGTCTCCCTCTCTCTCTGCCCTTCCCTGCTCATGCTCTATCTCTATGTCTCTCAAATATAAATAAACGTTAAAAAAAAATTAAAAAAAAAAAAAAGAACATTATCTGAGAGGTCCTGAAGGCCAGTTTATAATAAGACAATTGGTTTTTACTAAAACACTGTTGTCTTGGTGGCCACTTACGTTTTTTAGGTGCCTGAGTTTAAGGTAGGCCACTCACCTACTGACCAGTAAGAGGCAGCGAAAGCGGTGAGGGTATCTGTAGACAGCAAGATGAAGTCACTCATGTCAAGCAGGGGCCTGGGGCGAGCAGTGACACAAGCAGTCAGGGCACGTGGCAAGACCAGCCCCGGCCGGAGACGCCCCGAACTGATAACCAGCAGGAGCGGGGGAGGTCTGCAGGGGCCTAAGACCGGTGACATCCTTTAAAAAGGGAGGGTTTGTGCAGCAAACGGTCAGCCTCCTCAGACGCGGCCCCTCTGTGTCCGACCACTCGAAAAAGGCAGCCGCTGCCCGAAGGCTCCGCCCGGTTCATCTCCGACAGGAACAGAGATCCCCCAATGACTGACCATACTAAGTGGTGAGCAGCCAGCGCTGGCCCGGAACTGACCGAGGCCTTATCTCAACCGCGCACCCACAGACCGACTTCTCGTTGGGTTCGCTAACTTCCTACACCCTCTCGCCCTCCGTTATCTCGTGGGCTGTGGGGCCTGTCTTCTGTTCTGCTCCGTGTGCCATGTAAGAAGCCAAGTCTAACCACGCGGTGAAACGTGCCAAGTTTGGAATCCTGAACCTGCCTTATAAGATTGATTAACTTTGCTTTATGACCGAAGGAAGCCGATGTCGGGACAGACACACCTCGTGTTCACCTTCATTGCGGGCTCATGACAGTCCCTTTCCTGCTTCCCTTTATTTTTTTTAATGTTGATTTAATTTATTTATTTACTTAGAGAGTGTGCATGAGCAGGAGAAGGGCAGAGAGAGACGGAGAGAGAGAATCCCAAGCAGGCTCCACGTTGTCAGTACAGAGCCTGACTCGGGGCCCGATCCCACGAACCGAGAGATCGTGACCTGAGCTGAAATCAAAAGTCCAACATTTAACCAACTGAGCCACCCAGGAGCCCCATCTGCTTCCCTTTAATACAGAATTCTGATGCGCTGACTTCAATCTCAGGAGAGAGAGCACAACAGTGAATTTTAGAATAACTATTACCTTGCCGACAATACGGTGACACTGTAATTATTACCATCGTGATGAAACCAGTCACCCCAGTCCATTGATCGCAAGAGAAGAACTACATCTCAAAATGATTTCAGAGGGAGAGCCAAACGGTTTTTCACCTTTGCCTCCCCATCACATACTCCAAACATCTTATTTTCTCAATTTAGTTGATTTTTAAGTCAAAATTCTTGGGAGTATTGTCAAGCAGTGTTCGAAACGTCTAGGCTTATTATAGCCAACGGTTTGCCAAAGGAGTTAAGTAGGCAGTCTCGGCCAAACTTCAGGTGGTATCATGATGGTTCTTGGTCCCTGATCATCACCACCCAGCCATTTTAAAGTGTTAGAACGCTGAAAATAATTTGCCTACCTTAGAAAGAAAGAAAGCGTACAAAGAACAGGACATCTATTTTTAGAAGTAGTAATTTCACAGATATCAGGGAACCAGGCTGTGTCCCAAATCAACTGAGTCACATTTAAGGCGGGGGTGGGGGGGTGGGAGGGGGGATTGCTTTCTAATGGAGAAAACAGATTAAAACACTTGACCCAGTTTTTACGGGAGTGCCTCGTAAGTAAACCTCTAGTTCCATAATGTTTTATCAAGCCTACTTCTAAAATCGATTTTTTAACGTAAGTTTGGGGGAAAATAGTTATTAAGATGTTGACAGGTGTCAAATTTCTAGCACAGAACATGCCAAGAATCAAAACGAATCTCGGCGATGATTTCATACAGTAAGTACTTTTCCAATCAAGTTTAAACGCACGTTCGCATTCCTTTTTTCAGCAGGGTGACTCATGTTCTGAACCAGGGTCAACGAAGCTGACTCTTTCCCAAAGAGAAGGGATAAAGTTCCAAAGTCTCCAAGATTTAAAAAACAAAAGACCAATCGGAGCTCTACTCTGTATTTTTTATTTACATTTTTATTTATTTTTGAGAGAGACAGAGCACAAGCATGGGAGGGGCGGAGAGAGAGGGAGATACAGAATCCGAAGCAGGCTCCAGGCTCTGAGCCGTCAGCACAGAGCCCGACGCGGGGCTCGAACTCAAAGACTGTGAGATCATGACCTGAGCCCAAGTCAGACACTTAACGGACTGAGCCGCCCAGGCGCCCCTCATCTCTACTGCTTTAAAAATAGCTTCAGGGTCAGATAAATGGAGTCCCTCGTTTTAGCCATCTATTCACAACGTGCACAGAACCTTGTGAAGCTTGATGTCACATTGGACAGATGTGCCCGGCTGTCTTGAAATGTCGCGGTAAGAAACAATGCCAGTTTGCTTGCAGATACCCAGAATAAGCCGCTGTGGGGCAAGGGCCGCCCGGCCTGTAATGCCCTTCGGTGAGTCCATTGTTTGCACCCCCAACGCGGTGCCTCCATCTAAAAACCCAGAATGACGGTCAGCTCCCTCTTGCCTGTCCCGGAATCAGCACAGTCAACATCGGGGGTGCAGCTGGGTCCTCTTGCTGTGTGGCCCTTGGGAGGACGAGGCTGGCATGGCCGCCTCCACCATCGGGCCCGCCCCACGCCCGGGTCCCTGGGAGAGGCGGATCCGCCTTCCCCCACGGTCCCGAGCACACGCGAGTCTCGAGTCTCGTAGCTTTCACCACTTGGTTCCTGTCTCTTTCCCCAGACAGGATGCCAGTTCCTTGAGGGCGGGGACCATCGGTTATTCATCTTTGCAGTCCCAACGCCTGGGCCATGACAGCACAGAGATCAGAACGCTGAGGGCAGGGCGGGAGAAAAGGAGGCCGTCGGAGATTCAGACCTGATCTGCACCCCACACACCTCACTGTTTATAGAACAAGTAACTCCCCGAACACAGACCCTGGGGCATGAATCCCTCCGCCTCCTGCTGCCTGCCAACTAATCCTCCCTCACCGCACACCTTTCTCCCCTCCCAAACCATCTAGCAGAAGCTCTGTGCTCCTGCTCCGGCCCTCCCCCTTAGGAAAGAAAGAAGATAAAGGGCTTAATGGCTAAGGAGTTCTACCCTAAACATCTAGAATATTCTCAGAGCTGACTTCACCGTCAGACGTGAATCCAATCCCCTCCCTGCACCTGCCGGCCTTATGAGCCTTGCCTTCCGGGTGTGGAAGGCTGTATTACCCCTGGAGAGCAGGGTGGCTGTGCAGATCAGATCACAGCGGAGGGCAGGCACCTGTTCAACCAAAGCTGCCATTCTTCACCCCAGTGTGAGGCTTGGGGATACAGATCCATCTTCATTTGCCCGAAGAACCCCAAGGCGCAGAATTTAAAGGATCTGTATTCCTCACCAACTTTCATGACGGCAACTTAGGGAACAGCACATAAGAAACCCCTTCTGGGGGCGCCTGGGTGGCCCAGTCGCTTGAGCGTCTGACTCTCGATTTCGGCTCAGGTCATGATCTCCTGGTTTGTGAGTTTCAGCCCCATGTCGGGCTCTGTGCTGATGGTGCGGAGCCTGCTTGGGACTCTCCCTCTCCCTCTCATGCTCACGATCTCTCTCTTTTTCAAAATAAATGAATAAACGTAAAAAAAAGAGAAAGAAATCCCATGTAAATCCGTTTTCTTATTGTACACAGTTGGTAATCAAATATCCAGGACTGCCATTATGCTCACGCCCACTCACGCGTCCTTCCCCAATCCTGCCTCAGGCAAAGTGTTGCTAGAAACTGGTACAGAGGTGTGGACGCAGTCCACTTCCTGTCAGTGACAGTCGTCTGCTCAACTGGAGGCCTTCGAGGTGTCTTTGGTCTTCGAGGAGCAGCGTGGTGACAAGAGAAGGGAGGAGGCGATCGTGACAAGCACACAGCTGACCGATGCTTCTGGTGGGGGAGGCATTT
>PITB01033035.1:0-14378 GCA_004024585.1 Paradoxurus hermaphroditus
AGCGCCGAGGGCACGGGGAGAAACATACGGTCAAGCCCTCGCAGGGGCCTCCCCTGGCCTACTCCTATTACCCGCCTGGTGACTCAGCTCTGGGGAGCGGACGCCACTGATTCACCCGGGAGTCTGTCTCCGATTTACCCTGATACCTGGTAGGTGACGGTCCCAGCGTAATGCCTCACGGTGAAGATAGGAAGGGGCAGCTGGGGCTTGGCATAGCAGGGGTGATTGCCATGGTGATAGTGGCACTTCTGGAGGAAGGTGTGGTCCGTGGCCTGATAAGAGGAGGGACGAGGCTCCCTCAGGCCTTTGCATGTGACAGTGCCCTGTCTGGCCTGGGCATCCCTCCTGGGTCAATCGGAATTTGTGGCATAGCTGTACCACAGCCCCGAGGCTGGCCCTCTACTGGCTGGAGGCCTGAGGGACCCCTACGAGCCCCATGTGAGCCCTGTGCCGTCCCCACTACCCTGCCCCTTCTGCAACAAGGACTTGAGGGACCCCCAGAGAGGTCAGGGGCCTTGCTCGAGATCACCCAGAGACAGGATTTGAACCTAGTTTGCCCACTTGCCTTCCCAAGCTCGCGGAGAGGCTCTGGGCAGGGTTTCTGGACCCCATCACCTTTTGGCTCCTCTGAGAGGCCCTGATGGCCTTGGCCTGGCCACCAGGGCCCCCACCTTGTCCTCGCCACAGGGGGCTCACCTGGGACAGCCGCGTCTGGCCATCCAGGATACTCAGGAGGCTGTGGGGCTGGTCTGCGAGGAGGTCCAGGCAGGTCTCCCTCACGGGCTGGGGAACGGGCACCCAAGGCAGCAACTCTCGCTGACATGCCTCCTGGGAACAGCCAGCACTGGGCCAGTTACAGGGCACGCCCACTTTCACGGGGGAGCTCATTGGAGCCAGAGTGGGCGTGGCTCTCCCATAGTACGGATGAGTAAACTGAGGCCCAGGAAGGCTGAGATGGCCCCTAGCAGGGGGTGCTTTGGGCAGGGCTCTCAGTTCAGCGCCCTCGAGTTCCCAGGGATGGCCTCTGCTCTGGGAAGGCCTGGGTGCCCCCTCCCACTGCCAGACCCAGCCCCTCTTACCTCTTCCTGGGCCAGCAGCATCTGGCTGGTGAAGAGCTGCAGGCGCTCGCTGGCGAGGTTATTGCACAGTTGTTCCAGGCCATTCACCCGCAGGGCCTAGGAGTATGTGAGCAGTGAGGTGGGCACTAGCACGAGGTGGGGGCGTGGGGCAGGTGGGGGACTGCACAGGGGCCTGGTGTCCTTCATTCCCCTCCTAGAACTCAGGGAGGAGTGGTGCCCTGGGGCTGATGCTGCAGCCTCCAGGGTCAAGTCCAAAGTCCAAGCCTCAGTCCACACCCTTCCCTCCGCCTCAGCACAAGTGAGCCTCCAGGCCTCTCTGGTCACAGCCATCCCGTGGTCTGGAAAGTGCCTTTTCCTACAACCTAGTAGCTCGCTGGCTCTCAGCATCCCATATCCTCATAAGCAGGGGCCCAGGCTGCCGCCTCCACGAAACCCTCCAGCATTCCTCCTAAAAGGAAGGAGCCTCCGTGTCCCCCAGCACTTCACTCGCAAGCCCGGGAGAGCTCTGACACGCTCTAACACACACACACACACACACACACACGCGCGTGCGCCACAAACGTCCCCCGCTAGAGAGGGCACGGTCCCCTAGGGCACGCCGGAGAGGAAAGAGCAGGGGGCAGTGAACAGTGCCCATCCAGGGAAAGAGGCCGCCTCTTCTTGCTCAAGCTCCCTCCTCCCTGCTTATGAAAACTCAGGGGGTCGCCTGGGTGGCTCAGTCGGTTAAGCTCAGGTCATGATCTCATGGTTCGTGGGTTCGAGCCCCGCATCGGGCTCTGTGCTGACAGCTCAGAGCCTGGAGCCTGCTTCGGATTCTGTGTCTCCTTCCCTCTCTGCCCCTCCCCTGCTCACGCTCTGTCTCATTCTGTCTCTCAAAAATAAATAAATGTAAAAAAAAAAAGACAACTCAGGGCCATTCAGGGGACTGTCCCTTTTCCTGCTCCTCTTGGTGCATAGGAGGTGAGACCCATCCTAGGGCCTCTGCCTTCTGCTGCCTCAGAGGCTCCTGTGAGACTCTGCAAGGCCAAGCAGGACAGAACTCTCCAGAAGCAATGTCGGAGCTGGACAGAGCAGGGCAGGAAGGCCACACCCATGGATTGTGTCCGGTCCCGTGCCTAGGCAGCCAAGAGCTCACTAGTGCCACCTCAGGGAGAGCTGACCCCAGGATTGATTGGGATGAGGTGGGCACCCCATCCTGGGCCCCGCCCCAAGGGGTGACCTCAAAGCCGTAGACGTCCACCACGGTGACGGTGTCCATGCTCTCTCTCTCCCCGGGTGGTGCCATCTGTGTGTTGATCCTTCCCAGAAGCCAAGCGAAAAGCCGTGAATACAGGGCCTTGGCCAGGGCGTCCCTGTGGGCGTGGTGAGTGAGCCAGGGCAGTAGGGTGCCGGGCCCCGGTATGGCTCTCTCCCGCCCCCGGGGTCACCTGGCATCAATGGCGCTTTCCACGGGCAGAGATCTGTAGACGCAGCCATAGGGTGTTTCCTGGAGGGCACAGGAGGTAGGTATACGCACTGATACAAGCCCACGCCAATCCTGTGGGTGGCTGGGGTCAGCTCTGTCTCCTGAGGAGCCCTGGGCTTACCACGACCCTCCTGGTGACAGCCCCCTCCAGGCGCTCGGGTGGCACCAGCAGCAGCTGGGCTGCTGTGTGGATCTCGGCCCAGCTGGACACAGCAGCCACCTCCTGGGACTCCCGCTGGACAGAGAAGGGAGGGAACAGGAGAGCCCTGCCGGGGAATGGCCACATCCCACAGGTAGTTCTGGGCAGGTAGAAGCTGACTCTGGATCCTGGGGGCCCTGAGTGCGAGTCCTAATTTGACCTCCTCACTAGCTGGCCAGCTCTGGCGAGACTCGTCCTCTCTGAGCCTCCACTGTCTTATCGTTAAAGGGGAAACGACCACCCTAAGTTCCAGCATCGTCGTGAGAACCAAATTAGAAAACAGATAGATGGGCGCCTGAGTGGCTCAGTGGGTTAAGCATCTGACTTCAGCTCAGGTCGTGATCTCATGGTTCATGGGTTTGAGCCCCATGCCGGGCTCTGTGCTGACAGCTCAGAGCCTGGAGCCTGCTTTGGATTCTATATCTCCCTCTCTCTCTCTGCCCCTCCCCCGCTCCTGCTCGCTCACCGTCTCCCTCTCAAAAATAAATGAACATTCCCCCCAAACCAAGAGCACACTACTGTATACACTACATGTTAGTCAACTTGACAGTAAACTATATGAAAATAAACACTTAGGGGCGCCTGGGTGGCTCAGTCGGTTAGGCGGCCGACTTCCGCTCAAGTCATGATCTCGCGGTCTGTGAGTTCGAGCCCCGCGTCGGGCTCTGTGCTGATGGCTCAGAGCCTGGAGCCTGTTTCGGATTCTGTGTCTCCCTCTCTCTCTGCCCTTCCCCCACTCATGCTCTGTCTCTACATCTCTCAAAATTAATAAACGTTAAAAGAAAAGAAAAGAAACACTTAAAAACAATTTAAAAAAAAAGAAAACAAATATATAAAGTGATTTAGATGGTGCCGGGTACATAGGGGCCGCTCAGTTAGTGCGGGTCTCCCTTTCCAGGGTGGCAGCTTGGTGGCACTGGCATTGGCATAGATGACCCAGGCCTCCATTCTCTCATCTATACGATGGGCAGCTGGGAGGCCCGGAGGGCGGCCCACAGGTGTCCCGTATCATGGCTGCCCTGACCACGCAAACAAGCCACCGCTGACCCAGCGCCCACACCGGCCCCTGGCCGCAGCGGGCGCCCACCTCTGAAGACGAGAAGCAGATGTTGCCCAGCTGCAGGATGGCGGCCAGCACAGCCCAGGCTGCGGGCAGCTCCTCGGGGCACGGGACCAGCACCTGCAGGGCCTTCAGAAGTCCTTGGAAGTCCTGGGCATCATCCTTGCCCGGGAGCCTGCAGGCCTGGCCCTGCAGAGCACAGCAGGGGTGAGGGGGCAGGGCCTGGCCGCCCCTTCCCTCCACTCCGGCCACTCCTTCGAGCCCTGCCCCAGACCTTTCCCCAGGCGAGCCCAGCCCCCACCTGGTTGATGTAGTAGTAGGTCTCCGGCCCCTGTAGGGAGAGCCGCTCCCGTTCCACGGGGTCCAGCCCCGCCAGCAACTCGTAAAAAACATGGAAGCCCCGCTCAGCCTGGGCCTTGGGGAGAAGGACTGGCTTAGGGGGAGCAGTGGTCTGGTCCTGCGCCTCAGGGGAGCAAGGACGAGCCCTGGGAAAGGCAGGGATGCAGGGGTGTGGGGGGGTTAGGGACCACGCTCCCTGCACGGCCCCTCCCCCTCCCACTCTGGGAGCTGGGGAGAGGTGAGCAACAGTGTGGGTCTTACCTGAAACACCACCCTCGAGGCCTCCAGCAGATAGTGTGACACAGAAGCTCCCACGATGACCCCACTGTGGGCACGGGACAGTGGGTGCAGGTGCCCAGGGTGCATGCGACCCAGGGGCCCGGCTCAGAACAGGACCCTCTGTGGGCCGGACCCGGCCTCGGGTTCCCAGGAAAGGGAACGGATCGTGGGTGCCCCCTGTGCCCACCAGGACCCCATCACTCACTGCTGCAGGCAGAGGCATAAGACCTGGCCGAAGCGACTGGCGTTTGCATTGAGGACCGTCTTGGCGTGGCCGAAGCTGCGGAGCGTGCGCAGCACACCCTCCAGCTGCGTGGGGGAGGGGCACTCCAGTATCCCCAGGAGGGGCAGCGGCATCGGTGATCAGGCATCCCAGCTGAGGATACTTTGTGCCTAGGAGCTGTGCTCGTCCTCGGAGAGGGCCTGTCCCGCCCCGCCCCACAGGAGCCAATGCCTGGGGACTACCCCCAAGGAGAAGCCAGAGGCCTGAAGACCGCCCTCTTGGCCCAAAGGAGAAGGATGGTTCCTTCCGGAACCCTGGGAAGTGGCCGGCTGCCCCTCACCTGACATCCGTCCCTCGTCTGCTCCTGCTCCAGGCTGCTTAGGAACCGCACGGTCTTTTCGGCAGCTTCTGTCTTCCCTGACCCACTGTGCCCACTGCGGGAGGGAGGGGCTGACGGGGTCTCCAGGAAGGGGCACATAGGACACCCCCTGGAGCCCAGGAAGTGGGGCGTGCCCACCCGGAAGTGATTCCCATCCATGGAAATGTGGAAAGATAGACCCGGGGCATGGAGACCAAAGAGGAAGAAGTCGCCAAGAGGCCATGATCGAAGGGCACGTGTGGTCGACTGCGGCCAGGAGCACAGCCCTTACAAACTCCAGCGCTGCCGCCCGGCAGCGGCCAGGCAAGCAGCTCCGAATGCAGACCCCACGTCCCTGCCTCCCAGGCCTCCGAGTGGCCCGTGGCTTCACCACTCACCCGAGGAGAATGCACGTGCCCTGCCCAGTGCTCTGAGACAGGCGATAGGCCGACGCCGCGATGGCGAAGAGGTGTCTGAGGGAGGACGGTGGGAGCGAATGAGAAGGTTGCCAGCGCTGGGCGTTTGGGCCCTCCTACACGCAGGCAGGACACGCCCTCGGTCCCCAGGAGCTCAATCAGAGGCACATGCTGGGGCTTAGCCGTCCCTGGGGAGGGAGGGGGGAGCAAAGGGTTGGTGGGGGAAAGTCACGTACGGGGTGGTGTTAGGGGCCTTCTTGGGGTGGTAGCTGGCCAGGACTTCAGCTGAGAAGAGAGGCAGGGGCCGGCGGGGGTTCAGAGAGAGCAGAAAGGGCCCCCCAAAGGTCTGGGGAGAAAAGCAGATGCTGCCGTCACAGCATGGAGGAAGCAGGGGATACAGAGTGGGGCTGCTGCTCCCCCCGCCCCGCCCTGCCCCCCTGCAGTTTTCCAGCAAGGGTTCAGCACCCAGCCCAGGGAGGAGAACGAAGAAGTTCTAGAAGTGCCAGAGAGCCCTCTGATCCCAGGGCACAGGCAATGCCAACCCACCCACGCTCCCCAGGGGCCCCCATACGTAGATTCGGCCCAGATGAAACCTCTTCTTGAGACACAGCAGCACAGAGCTGTTACACACTGGTCTGTGGGGACAGCAGGACAGAGGAGCGGGGAATTGAGGGAGGGGGCGGAAGGGAGGTCCTGGGTTAGCGCTGCCACTGGCTGTAGAGATACTTTGGGCAAGTCATGTACCCTCTCTGAGCCCTGACCATAAAACAGGGGTCCGGCTGCTCAGTGAGTTACCCACTTCATGGGGGCTACAAGCAGGAGCAGGAGCTGACCCAGAGGGAAGCTCTGTGCCAGTTAGAGAAGAAAGTCCCAGGCAGGGGCATCTGATTTTCACCCCCTCACCTGCCTCTTTCAGAGGGAAGACCTTTTGTAAGTTACAATACCGTCTAAGGATACAATTTATAAAAATGGAGGTAGGGAGACATATATGAGGAACTCAGTGACCCAGACAGGACAGATTTGGAACTGCGCCTGCTCACCGCAGCCGAGCCAGGTCCTCCGTGTCTTCCAGGCCTTCCCCAAGACTCCTGTCCTCCGCACCCAGTGAGGGCGGTACCTCCAGGCCGGGTCCGAGGCTCAGCTCCAGGTCCCTCTCTAGCGCCTCCTCGGCCTCATCTTCTGGCACCCACCACCCCCTCGGAGGCCCGCAGTGGCCCGGGCTTCTCTCCCACCCCTGGTGGGTCTCCAAGGTGAGTCGAGGCAGCAGCGCGTCGTCGGTGTCCAGCCCAGGGTCCTTGCGGGATTCCGAGCTCTGAGTCCAGTGGACCGGAGCCTCGGCCTCCAAGGTTTCCGGCTCTGCTTCACTGCCGGAGCTGCTCATGTCAAGTGGGGGCTCGTCGTGGGGAGCAGGGCCGAGGAGAGAGCCCCGGCGGGGCCCGGCCACACTTCCTCCGCTCGCCCTGCGCCCCTCACTGGCTCCCGAAGCCTCTGCGCAAGGCCGAACGCGCCCCTCCCCGGCTGGGGCGTCCGCGGATGCTTCCTCCGAGCTCTGATTGCTCGACTCCCTCCCAGTCCTGTGCATCCTGGGGAACACGACCGCGAACTTGGGATCCGGAGTCCGGTCCTCATCCTCAGAAGGATCCTCGGGAGCCGGGCTCTTCGAAAACTGTGGGGAGCTCGAGCCGCCGCCAGGGGGAGGCCTGGGTCGTCGCCCCAGTCCCGCCACGCCGGCCAGGCGCAGCACTAGACGGCGCCTCGGTCCCGGCCTGCGGCCCCGCCCCCCGGCCGCCTGCGACTCCGCCCCCCGGCCCTCGCCCTCTGGCCGCCGCAGCCGCAGCCGCAGCCACCGCAGGAGACCCAGGACGCGTGCCACGCGCAGCAGCAGCTCCTTAAGGCCGGCGCGGCGGGCAGCCGGATCCGCGGCCTGGGGAACGGGGCCTGGCGGGGCTTTCGCGCGGAGCCTGCGGAGCGCCACGAGGGCGGCCAGCGGCGCCGGGTCGCGGGGCCCGTCTCCTCCTCCAGCCCCAGATTCGCTCTCACCTGCCGCCACTTGCACCTTCCCCACCACCTTTCCGACCTGGCGGCGCCGAGTCGCGGAGGCCGAGGTCGACGCTCTTCCCGGCTCCGCGCCCTGCGGCTCGGCCTCCGGCCGCGCCTCGTTGCCTCTTGCGTCGCGGGCCAGCCCGGGGTCCTGAGAAGCCCTCGAGCTCCGCGGGACGCACTCTGGGCTGCCCTCGAGGGGGCTGGGGGCCTTGGCTTTTTTGGCCCCAGCTCCCTTCTCTCCGGCTTCAGTGGCCTGGCTCGCCGTTCCTGTGGCCGTCCGTGGGCCCCCTTCAGGCCCGGCCCCCTCCGGACTCAATTCCGTGTCTGTCCCGGAATCCTCGCTCTCTCCCTCCTGGGGTCCCACCCCTGACGACCCTTCCCGGCTCCGGGGTTCAGTGCTGCCCCCGCCGCCGCTGCTGGGGCGTTCGCAGGGATCCAGCTCTGGTTCCGACCCGGTTTGGGTGTCTCCCGGGACCGTGTCCGTTTGCTCCGGCTTGGGTCGCAGTTCTGGGGCCCCAGTGCTCTGGCTGTCGCTCTCCTGGGCCTCGCGGGCTTCGCTGTCCGGGCAAGAGCTGCCCGCATCTCCACCCGACGTGTCCTCATGCAGGCTCCGGGTCTCTCGGCAACCTTGCCGAGCCGAGGGTCCCCGCCCTTTTCCTCTCCTCCTGCGGCGGCAGAGCTCACTGGTTGTCCCTTCTCGGGAGAGACTCTCTTCCTCCAGTCGCCCGCCACCACGATCGTCCCCTGGCTCGCGGCTCTCCGCAGATCCGCGTCCCCGACGCCGCGCGCTGCCTAGTCGCCCCTGGGCCTCTGCTGGCGGTCCAGCCCCTGACCGTCTGCAGCCGCCCTCGGCGGGGCGCTTCCGGTGGCCAGAGTGGGTCCTGTGGCTTCCCGCAGTGGCCGGTTCCAAGACCAGTCTGGCCCTCCTGCGGGCCTTGCCGCGACCTTGTCGGCGTTCACGGCTGGGCTCGCAGTCAGCTCTGGGTGGCCCAGACTCCTGCTCCCCTGAGGTCGGCTCCCGGGGGCCCTCCTGGCGCTGGGGCGCTTTGCCCTTGCTTCCACCCATGGGAGGCCCAGTGAAGAGGGGCTTCTCAGTGTCTCTGTCCTCTCCCTGAAGATCTGGCAGCCCGCAGTGCCCTCAGCCCTTGGCAGCGCCCACACCCGTTCTGCTCCCACTGGCTCTGCTGGCGCAATCTACCCCCTGGGGGCTCCAGTCTTACTCAAGAGCATTAATTATGCAGGTGGCTGCGGGGTCCTGACCCCTTAGGCCAACAAAGGAGTGGAGGCTGCCCAGGAAAGAGGAGACGCTTCAGCAGCAAAGGCCGAGCACAGGGCAACTGTGCCACCTGGGAGGCGCTGCCAGCCAGGCGGGCCGGGCACCGTGCCAAACCGAGGGGGCCCACGTGCTCTGATCCCCTTTCACTGCTTGCCCAGGGAGGGGGTGAGCCCCCCTTTCAAAGAACCTGTCTGGACCGTCGTCCCGGGGGCTCTAAGGGATACCCGCCCTCCTTCCTTAGGCCCCTTGGACTCAGTATCAGTAAATAGCTAATGATTCAGGGCTTATTATGTGCCAGGCACTGTTCTAAACACTTTACTATGGAGTCATTTAATTCTTGAAGGCAGGCTAAGAGGTGGGTGCCCTGAGGATTCCCATTTTATGGCTGGTACGACTGAGGCACACGGCTGAGTGTCACAGAGGCGGTCAGAGATGGGATGCCAACCCAGGCAGTCTGGCTCCCAAAGCCCGCTGGAGAACAGGTGTAGGGGCTACCATCAGCGGCAAACTTTAACTTGACTTTCTTTGGCCCATTACAATGTATCCTGCACGCTCTGCGGCAGAGCTCTGCCTTCCTCTCCAATCTCTTGCCTTCCTGGTGCCCTCCTCTCTGCTCTGTCGATCCAGGCCAGGGCCTGTAGTTCACTCGTTTTATGTATGAGCAAACAGCTCAGAGGGTAAGTGTGGCTTAGGGACACTTACTTGGCTGGTAACTGAGGATTTGGGCACCAAACCCACCTCCCTTGACCCTTAGTGCCTGCTATTCTGCTCCACGGAGTTTGTGCTGGGAACTGGCTTTGGAACCAGACAGCTTTGGTCCGCCAGCTCACCTCCTGGCTGTGTGACCTCCAGCAGCCTCCAGGGAACCCCCTGACAAACAGCAGGGGGAGAGAGGACTCCCCCTCCACGCCCAGCTCTCACCTCTCACTCCCGCTTTCCCCATTCTTCCCTTCACCTGCTTTGCTCATCCAGTCTGTGTGAGTCCTCCTCTGACCATGCTCCTCTCTCCCTCCCTCCCTCCCTCCCTTCCTCGGAACCTCTCCTGGCCCCTACCACCAGCCACGGTAACTTTCACCTCCTTTGGTTGGGTGTTAAGGTGCTGAGCGATTTTATAGACTCTCACTGAATCCTTACCATCCTCTGAGGCAGGCTCTATTATTATGCCCTGTTTTATAGGTAAGTAAACTAGAGAACAAGGGTGAGGTCATCTACCCAAGGTCACACAGTCGGTCACAGGTGAAGCCAGTGTTTGAGGACTGGGTCTGCCTGACTTCCGAGTCTAAGTGAACACCGAGTCTCCCACCTGTCGATGTTGAAGACCCTCAGATCCAAGTCCGCAGACCACGTGCCCAGCTGCCTGTAGTACATCGGCAGGACCCTTGAAGTCGCCAGTGACCTCTGCCTCTCTGGACTCCCATGAACCTCACGACAGATTGTAAGGGGATACTCTTATCATCCTGTTCCCCAGAAAAAGTGGGACCCAGAGCAGGTAGGCAATTTGCCTGGAGCTTGCTGGGATTTAAACCGTAGTGGTATTTGGAAGAATGAATTTCATGATGGAATTTCCACGCTCAAAGCCCTTCAGATGCTTCCAGAGTCTCAGGATCAAGTCCGGACTGTCTTGCAGGGTACACAGCACTTCCCTCCTGTCTGTAGCTTTGTCTTTTTATCTGCCCAGGTTCCCTTCTCCACTGCTTCTGGGACCGTGCTCTGTGTTCCTCTTCCCTTTGGGGAAACTATTCTCCCCCTGTTCCTTGTGGTTTTCGGGACTCCCGTCTCAGCAAGTGCCACCCCCCGCCCCCCACTTCTAAGGAGAACAGAGGAGCTGGAGTGGCCCAAGTTACACAGTCCAGACTCTTGAGCAGCACATGGTCGGTGGGAGGGCGGTGGGTAGGGTGCTCCGGTGGCGTATCCATCCAGGGACCTGGACGGTGGCGCCTCCTCTGCCCTGTGTGCTAATCCACGTCTTTCCTACAGGACACGCGGGCTCCCGTGGCACACAGCAGTGCCCTTGCCCTCACCAGGCTCCAGGGGGTCCCAGTCTGGCCCCAGTCACTTGGTGGTTTCGCTTTTAGCACACTTCCTGCCAACCACCCTCAGCTCTTGATGCAATCCCACAGCAAATTCAAGTGCTGCCTGCCCCTCCACCCTCTGTGTAGAATGGTGCACCCAGCCCATTCCTGGTCATGTCCCTGCCCCAGCTTAACGTCACCTTCCCAGGAGCATCTCTCACGCTCCTCCCCCCACCACCACTTACCCACATCCTAAGACTTCCTGCCTTTGTTAGTATTGTAAGCCCCACAGGGCAGGGACCACATTATCTTGGCCATCTCTGACTCCAAGTGCCTGGCATATAATAGGTGCTCAACAAAGACAGGTAAATGAAGTAGAATCAAGTAGACTCAACCCCCTGGCTTATAAGGACCCTAACGGTGATCCGATCCAGCCCCTCATCTGGGGGTTAAGACCTTTCACCTCTGGAACGGCCTCCCACCTCAGCAGCACCCTACAGGCCTTCCCTGAGGTCTGGAAGAAGCCACCTGGTCTGAGATACTGTGAGTGTCTTCCCCTTCTGACTGCAAGCAAAGGCCGGTCAAAGGGGACTCTCTCTGCCCCCGACCCTGGAATGCAGCCATGCACACTCAGGATGGTTAACTCTTGCTGTTCATTTCCAAAGACAGAAGGCGTAGTGTTCAGATACGAACAGGCAGAGTCTGCTCTGACTGGAACGGCTTAAAAAACGGATTCTCCGGGGTACCAGCCTGGTCCAGCAACTGGACCCAGGGGCAAAGGCAAGGGACCAGCCAGCTAACAATCGTTTCTGTTTAGGTAGAAAATTTCTGCACAATTAAAAAAATCCATCATTGGGCCAGTCCAGTGAAGAGGTAATAAGGTGTTTATTAAAAACTTTGTCACCCAGAGGCAGTTAAAATTTATAATTTAAAACCCAGCCCGCTACAAAAAGGGGAGGGAGAAAAAACTGTGCAACATTGACAAAAGAAACCAAGACAGATAAGGCCCAGGTGGGGCGGCCCCAGGGCCCTGGGGTCCCTCCTCTCCGAGGCCAAGAGCAGCAGCAGGGTGGACACTGGGGTCGGCTCCAGCCCCTGGCGCAGCCCAGTGGATGGGCCTCCCGGGGGAGGCGGCGCCCCAGGAAGCGCCCTCAGTAGTGTGTGTTCATCACGCAGCCTGGACTCGAGACCTGCTCACTCCGCTGCAGAAGGACACAGAGCGGCGGTGACTCAGGGGCCTCCTGGGCAGGCCGGGGGCCTCACTCCCCCACCCAGGGGCATGCGTGGGCTCTTTCTCCTATCCCTCCCCCACCAGGAGGCGTGCCCTCCGGCTGCCCCCCAGCCCTGCAACGGTGCCCAGAGCCCCTACCTCCCCCGTTGCTGAGGCTGTAACCCGTGGCCACTCGCTGAGATCGCCAGTCGCCGTAGCTCCTGCACAGGCAGAGATAGGGCAGTCACCATCCATGAGGACCTCTGGGAAGCCACACGAGGACCCTCATTCCCAGAGAACTCCCGGCACCTCGGCCCTGCCCCTGCAGGCCCGAGCAGGCACTCACCCTCGGTCTCCCTCCAGTGTGCTCTGGATCTCCTTCAGGACCCCTGCACGGTTGGGGACAGAGGCCTGCTGAGTCTGGGCCAGACACAAATGCTTCTCCCCCTTTTCCCGGTGGGGTGTCGTCCGGGTCTGCCCCCCTCAGAGTAACGGCCCACGGTTCTACTCGGGCTTTCCGAGCCTCCCTCGGGACATCCCGTGACGGCCCACCAACTCCGGCCCCAACTCACTCTCGTCATTGAGCAGGGCGTGCTCCATCACCAGGCCAGGCCTCCTCTCTGAAAGGCAAGGGCCGGGTCAGGCGAGCCCTGAGTCCCCCTCTGCCCCAGCTCCCTCCTTCCTGGAGCGGCCGCGCTGGAGCTGGGAGCCCAGCACCGGAAGGGACGCTGTCTCTACTCTTAGCCGGAACACCACCTGCCGGCCTGGGGTTCCCTTCCTTCTCCCTCAGTCTGGGGTCTGGGCCTAAGGATCACAATGTCTCTGCCCCCCCACCCCCACCCCTGAGCACGGGGAAGCCTGTCTTACCCTCTCCATCATTCTGGCTCCCTGAGTTCCTGTGGGGAGAGAGATGGTGAGGACCGGGGAGTCACGAGGCTCCCCGTTCTGGCTCAGAAAGCCCAGATCCCATGAAGAATGAGGTCAACTGACCCGCCCCACCTTGAGCCAGGGCTATAAACCAAGCCCTGCCCTGGATGGCAGCTTCCATGGGAGGGAGGGGCATATGACGGGGGTTAGCGAGCCAGAGCCAGAGCCAGAGCCAGGAGGGTGGGCTTAGCTCACAGGAGAGGGGCCAGGGCAAAGGCCACCTGTCCTTTTACCAACCTGGCTCGGCCCGAGACCTTCTCTGGGCCTGACCCGTTGCGGGAACAGCTGCGGCTCTTGGTTTCTGCTAAATCCACCAGACACCGGGGCTCAACCAGCCACTTGGTGGAGAGAGAGAAGCGCTCAAACTCTGAGGGTGAGATCAGGTAGAAACCTGGGGGGAAGGAGGACAAGCCTGGAGGCGGGGCCAGCCCACAGCTCCCAGGCCCTGCGGCTGCTGACCGGACTTCCCTCCCTCCCAGGAGGACCGAAGGGCTGGGGGGCTCCCTCGAAGTTCTCTGAAGTCAGTCAGTCCAGCCTGACCTCGGCCGTAGCACCCCCAGCGGCCCTTCTCAGCAGTCCCCGCAGCGCGGCGGGAGCCCCGCCCCCAGCCCCACCCCTGGAGGCCCAGCTGCGCCCCCGCCCCCAATGCCCACCTTGGCCGTATTTGGTGAAGACGCAAGAAGCAATGCCGCTGACATCCTCCCGGCGGATGCAGCTGTACCGAACCTGGGGCTTGAGCAGGGGCAGCGAGACCACCTGGACGTCACCCAGGTTGGTGAGGACGGCCAGGTGATGCTCCCCGTAGTCCTCGGCTCGATGGCTGCTGAAGTGGGCCACGCTGACCCGCCGCACCCGCGAGCCCTCCAGAGCGGTCAGCTTCAGCTTCAGCTTGGCGCTCACCTTGGGCAGCGTGAACACCTGGGGGCACAGGGCACGGCTCACACCCGTGGCTTCCGTGCCTGGTGCCGTCGCAGGGCCCTGCTCCCCAGCAACGACTGCCCAGTCTCTGTGCCCGCTCAGCCCTCGGACACGCAGTCACTATACTTTGATTGTGAAGGACACCAGGGCTACTCCTTTCCATGTGTGTGTTTTCTGTCCCCCGACCCCAGACACAGGTCCTGCTACAGTGGCCCCGTGC
The DNA here is from genome assembly GCA_004024585.1 of Paradoxurus hermaphroditus. Classification (NCBI taxonomy): domain Eukaryota; kingdom Metazoa; phylum Chordata; class Mammalia; order Carnivora; family Viverridae; genus Paradoxurus; species Paradoxurus hermaphroditus. The sequence continues at coordinate 14,025 of PITB01033035.1, forward strand.
TGACCCCGGGGCCCGGGGTCTCCACCCCTCTCCTTTTCTGGGTCTCTGTAGTCTCTCACACGCCAACTGCAAATACAACTTTAAGTGAATCCCAGCCACTGTCATTTGTGCCCAGAACCTGCACTCCCCAGATGTCCCCGGGGAGCCCTGTCTCCACCCAAGCAATACCTTGAATTGCTCTTCTGACACCACAAGCAGCTGGTGGCTTCCCTGCATGTCCGGGCTCTTTGACAGGTCATGGGCCACCTCCAGGGGCTCAGGAAGGGGCACGCTATGTCCGTCCAGCACCAGGATGCCCACCACGGGTGCTCGGTGCATCAGCTGGATCTCCTTGGCTGCAGGGAGAGAGGCGAG
>PITB01033036.1:0-14420 GCA_004024585.1 Paradoxurus hermaphroditus
GAGTAGGGGAGTGACGTTTTCCTCCTTTTCAAATCCATGAAGGAAAATTCAGAATGTTGTTTGAGTTTTCTGACAATCTAACAAGGAAGGCTAGTTAATTGATTCATTTTTGGTAACCATCGGTCCCCAAAACTTCTCTGCTCTTTCCCCATCACCTCCATGTACAAAAGAATTTGCCATCAGCGTTTTGGTACTTTGATCTTTAATATGAATTGGGAACTAGTAGATACCTAACTTTTGAAGAGAAATTCCAGCATAAAGAAACCAAGCAAATGCACCAACTAACAAATATATTTAAATGTATTTGTTGGTTTTTGGTTTGTTTAAAAATCTGCTTTAATTATATTTCCATGAATTCCAATAACATCACTGTAATTAATGCTAAAAAAAAAAAGCAAGAGAGCGATATGCGAACATGCAAAAAGAAAAAAATGGGTCCACAGGTGAAAATAATGTATATCGGTGCTAAAATATAGTTACTTGACTCTATGAAGGGAAAAGTTTCTTCTAATTATCTATTCACTGGCAAAGCAAAAACTTCTAGAAATTAAAAATATGATAGCAGAGGGACACCTGGATGTGAGCTGAGGATCTGACTCTTGATTTCAGCTCAGGTCATGATCCAGGGTCGTGAGACCACTGTTGGGGTCCACACTGAGTGTAGAGCTTGCTTGAGATTTTTTTTCTCTCTCTCTCTCTCAAAAATAATAATTAAAAATATATCTAAAAATGTGATGGCAGAAATAAAAAATATATAAGAAAGAATGGAAGTGAAGGCTAATAAAGCATCTTAGAAAGTAGGACAAGGGGCGCCTAGGTGGCTCAGTTGGTTGAGTGTCTGACTTTGGCTCAGGTCATGATCTCACAGTCTGTGAGTTTGAGCCCTGTGACAGTTAAATTAGTGCTGACAGCTCAGAGCCTGGAGCCTGCTTCAGATTCTGTGTCTTCCTCTCTCTCTGCCCTTCCCCTGCTCATACCCTGTCTCTATGTCTCCCCAAAATAAATAAACGTTAACAAAAAAGAAGGTGGAGATGAGCTTGATCAAGTGAAAGATTAAGAAGGAGGAATTGAGATTCAAGTACTGGGACTCCAATGGTTCAGCAAGGTGGTAAAAGAACAGCTAGGAAAAAATAAATTCAGGTACATGGAAATTTATGCAAACAAAAAAGGTCAAGTAGCAACTGGAGGTAAATCAGAGACATGTTTAATAAAAAAAACCAATATAGTACTTAATTCTACAGTAAGATATTTGGTTGGTCATAATAACAATCTAGTGATTATTTTATAAACATTTAATATAACTTACTCAGTTAGGTAGTTGGTAATAGAAGAGATAGCAGTGTATAAGAGAGAAAATCTTCAACTTCCATATCAGGATGTCAAGAGCAAATGTCTACAGTATTTAATTCAAGAGACAGCAGCAGAAGGACAATTCTTAGACATATGGAGGTAGTGATATGAAATTTGGTTCAACCCAAGAGCAGGAGCTGAAACGAAAGCAGTTTTTCTTCATAGGCTCTTAGTGTTCTCTGATGAAAACAAAACAAAAACAAAACAAAACAGAACAAAAAACTCTTTGAATGTATTAATCTAATAAAAAATTAAAAAAGAAACAGAAAAAAAAAACAGCTCATTCTAGTTACTGATTGTAATTCTTCTTTCACTTTCTTCAGAACATGTAATTAAGTAGAATGGAGGGGGGCACTTGCCTGCTTTTTTCTGCCATGTGCGAAGTCTAGGTAAAATAAATGCGGTAGGTGTGCTACTTTACTTAATTTAGTGTTGAGGCCCTTTGCTGTTACTCTACTTTAATTTTTATATGTTTCCTGTTATACAGGGGAAGATTCACTAGATCAAAATGCAAACTGTCTTTCTCTGATTGAGGGTCTGGGAATGATGCTTGATGCAAATTGGGAAGAAGAAAGAGAGGCTCCCCTCACAGTGGTATTGAGCCTAGGAGCTGCTCCTTTCTTGTGGGCAATGGGAAGCATCTTTACAGAACCTCAGAAGACCTTATCTGCTTGTTAGGTTGCTCAAAATATTCCGAATTTTTAGAACACCATACTAAATCAACTGGGCTCCTGGGTGGCTCAGTCAGTTAAGCGTCTGACTTTGGCTCAGTTCAAACCCCATGTCGGCTCTATGCTGACAGCTTAGAGCCTGGAGCCTGCTTTCTGTGTCTCCCTCTCTCTCTGCCCCTTCCCTACTCATGCTCTGTCTCTATCTCTCAAAACTAAATAAAAATGTTATAAAAAATTTTATAATCAACTGTGAATAAGGAGAAGGTATAAAGTCATGGCATGGTTAGTATCTGCTAATTGGGCAGGCACAATAATAGGTAGTCTCTCCAATTTTTTTTTTTTATCACAAAACTTCGAGAGAAATGTTTTTGTCCCCACCTTACAGACGAGGAAAAAGATCTTAAGATTTTCCAAAGGATATTAGAGATGAGAAAATGGCGCAACTCATTTGACTAAAATCATTTTTTACTATATCACGTTAACCTCCTCGGTATATCATAACCCGAAATACCTTCATGAAGATATAAATAATTTGATGTTCACATAATAATTTTGCTTTGCTGGCATTATGATTACCCTAAAGTGTGTGACCAAGCTAGCTGTTTGGGTTCTTTAAGCTCTGGTGTCCTGGAGAGTGACTCTTTACCACTATGATGGTGTTCTACAGGAAGAGAGAGGATTTCATGAGGTGTCAACATGGAATAAATTTCAGCTACAAAGACAGAATACTACATCATCTTCAGTTCTTTCAGTTCTTATGATTGAATTATGGAGAAAACCCCAGTCTTTAAGGCTTACTAATGCTCTTTGGAAAAAAAGGGTGGGAGACTGAGTCTCAGAAGATGAAGAAGAGCATCAAAGTAGAACTTGGTAACATCATTTTGTAGACATTTTATATTTCAGGGTTTCTGTCTATGATTGCAATTATAGCAGTGATAGTTTTTTTTTGAAAATGCAGTGATTTAAATGAAAATATTCAATAAATGATGATACTTGTAGTATGTGTGATTTAGAAAAATATTTGCAAAAGAAGCAAATTAATGGAATTTGGGAAATGACAATTTAAAATCTTTTCCTCTCTGTTTCTGTCTTCTGTGCTGATAAGCAGTGGAATGTCTTGTAGACAAGACATCAAAGATATTAAGTATTCCATACACTACAAAACAGCTCGGGAATAGCGAAGTGTTAGCACCTCTCTCTCAGCCAGTAGGATCTCTCCTTCCTTCCTTCCTCTCTTCATCTCACTGTCTCCTTTACATTTTTCTTTCTAAGAGAGTAATGCAAGGCATATTGTCTTCCCAGGTACAGAGCCATCGTCAACCCCATGGACATCCAGACGTCCGGGGCGCTGCTGTGGACCTGCGTGAAGGCGGTGGGGATCTGGGTGGTCTCCGTGCTGCTGGCACTTCCGGAAGCCGTGTTTTCGGAAGTGACGCTCATTGAGAGCGTTGAAAATGGCAGCTTCACGGCGTGTGTACCCTACCCTCAGACGGATGAATTACACCCAAAGATTCATTCAGTGCTCATCTTCTTGGTCTACTTCCTCATACCACTTGCTATTATTAGCGTTTATTATTATCATATTGCAAAGACCTTGATTAAAAGTGCACACAATCTTCCCGGAGAATACAATGAACATACCAAAAAACAGGTAAGCTTGGTAGGTGTGTGAGTCAGACGCAGTAACTGCTATCTGCCGTTCTGTGTTATGGATTCTCAATACTGTGAATGATTAGAACAGAATCACAAGGTAGTGCACATTGTTTGCCTGAACTAGAAGAGATGTTGGGGCAGGAGGAGGAGAGAAAGGCATCTCCAGTATGTGGCCATGTCAGAGCTTTGTAAAGGCCCACTGAAGTCCAGCGTATGTTCCATCTGAGCCTACACCTGTTAAAACTTCATGTCTTTGAAGACTTTTCTTACCAGCCAATGTTCCTGCAAAAACCAACATAATAAAACAGAATATTAGTTATAAATGTATTTAATTATTGCCTATTCTCCCATTAGCCCATTAAGGATGACAGAAATTCTGGGACAAGGATTCATCAGGAAAAGACCTAGGATCTGGAGATGAGGTTTGGGGAGGATGCCAGAATGGGGCTCTGGGAACAGAAGATAGAGAACAAAGGTGAAAGTGATCAGAGGTGCTTGATGTTGAAGTCATACTTTCTCAACATTACTGCTTTTCCTATATCATGTACTAATTCAAAAATTACAGTATGCACCTTATGTAGTCTTTTCTTCCTTAAAAAATATATAGAGATACTAACTTTAGGTAAAACCAATTGTGTTAATCCACAAAGGGATGGAAATATTGTTTTAGTGGGACAGTTTCAAGTTGCACATTTGTGCACTTTTAGCAGGGAACCTCTTCCAAAGGGTTCTGTAGGTACAGGGAGGTTATGGGTGTCTCTTCACCAATTTAAAGGCAAGTTGAATGGCGGATCATTAAAATTTGCTGGGCTGCTATTGGAGGCACGGGCTGGGGCTTTGCACAGTTCAGCAACAGCAGACTCTGGAAAGCTGTCTTGCCTGGAAGGTAACTTACCTCTGTTTATTGATGACCATCGGCATCAGAGATCCCCATCTTCTTTAAAAGCTAAAAAAATCAACCAGTCACTGAAGTAGTTGTTAGATAAATTAATAGATTTATTATCTAAATATCTAGAATCATGGAGCTCCTGGGTGACTTAGTCGCTTAAGTGTCCGACTGCGGCTCAGGTCCTGATCTCACAGTTCGTCAGCGTGAGCCTCACATAGGGCTCTCTGCTGTCAACATGGAGCCTGCTGTCTCCCAGTCTCTCTGACCCTCCCCTGATGGTTCTCTCTTTTTCAAAATAAATAAACTTTAAGATAAATAAATAAATAAATAAATAAATAAATAAATAAATAAATAAAAATATCCAGCTTCACTATAAGCAAAAAAATCCAGTTCCTCATTGCACTTTTTTCTTTGCCTTGGATCCAAATTGTATCTCACTTTGGGTATTTGAGTTTTTGCTCTGTTTTCCAAAATTGAGTTCTTCTTACCCCTCCCCCTCCACCTCCACTTTTGTTTTTTTAAAGCGGCCTTAGTTCTGCCTTGGTTTTGTGAATTTTTTTTACTGAGACTTATAGACTCTGGCTGGGTAACAGGGCTGGATGTCTGCTGAGAAGTCATCTCATTGCCAACAGCCTGCTGGTGCATCGGAGCCTCCAGGTACAGACTGGCATGAACTTCGTGCACCTGTGCTCCACCTGCTAGTGTGGACATTGCTTTGTAATAGAAATCTCACATTTATCTTACAGTGAAGTCGCTTAACTCATGCCACCAAGATACACCTGGACTACCTCATCTGCCACATTCTTCACTGCACCTTTATTTGCTTTTCCCATCACCACTTACTAGTACCCCCCAATGCCAGATCTGTTTGAATTGTAAACCTTCCCAGTTTGGGCATGTTCTAGTTGACTACCAACAGTTTTAACCCAGAATATATTGGTTTTGCCTCCTATCAATATCTTTTGATAAACTAAGTTTTCACACTCATGTTGCCATATTTAAATATTTAAACAAGACCAGTACGAGTGAAACCTTGAACTTTACATATTAGAAAATGATTTTTAGATTAAAAAAGATACATGTCCAATATTTGAATTTTGTCTCTTTACTACAGTCCTGAAGAGTTTTCTACAAAACAGTAAACACAGTATGTAAAGTTTATGAAAAGAAAGAAAATGTACTTTTATTTTTGAAGGTAGTTTAACATAATAGTACTTATAGAGCTGACAGTTATGTCGGATGGTTTTGATTTATGTGAGTCAGAAGTTGAAATTTCAAGGTGTGTGTGTGTGTGTGTGTGTGTGTGTGTGTGTGTAATAAAGATTTAAAAAGTCATGCTTTATTACAATTACCCTGATTTAAGCAAAATCTAATACTGAATATATTTTGTGGTTCATTAATTCAGTGGATTTAATACAAAGAGAAATGATTTGTATTTAAAGTGAATACAATAAGACTTTAGCAACAGGAAAATAGTTAAAAATAAGAGAATTTTTATAGTCACAGTTTAGCTTGAAGACATAGCCATGTATTAGTAATTCATCATCTAGTCTTATAGAAGCTGTCAAATAATTTTATTTTTACTTAGTTTCAAGTTTTTATTTAAATTCTAGCTAGCATATAGTATAGTATTGGTTTCAGGAGTAGAAGTAAGTGATTCTTCACTTACATATGACCCCTAACACTCCTCACAACGAGTGCCCTCCTTAGTACCCACCACTCATTTCGCCAATCCCCTGCCCACCTCCCTCCATCAACGCTGTTTGTTTTCTGTCATTAAGAGTCTCTTATGGTTTGCCTCCTTCTCTTTTTTCCCATTCCTGTATGTTCATCCTTTTTGTTTCTTAAATCCCACATACGGTTAAAATCATATTGTTAAATATATTTAATGAAATCGTATCGTGACCAAAATAGTCTTCATCAAACTGTTAAAATCATCACTTTGTTGAGGAAAATAGTTTTTGTATTTTTGGATGCATTTGCATGCCATGGTAAGTTTCACTTCTTTTGCACAATGTTTCGCATGTCAATGATTTCATTGTCATTTTAACCAAAAGGACTGTTTCCTTGGATTTGCAGATGGAAACACGAAAACGCCTGGCTAAAATTGTGCTGGTCTTTGTGGGCTGCTTTGTCTTCTGTTGGTTTCCAAATCACATTCTCTACATGTATAGATCTTTCAACTATAATGAGATCGACTCGTCTCTGGGTCACATGATTGTCACCTTAGTTGCCCGAGTTCTGAGCTTTTGCAATTCTTGTGTCAATCCGTTTGCTCTCTATCTACTCAGCGAAAGCTTCAGGAGGCATTTCAATAGCCAGCTGTGTTGCGGGAGGAAGTCCTATCAAGAGAGATCACCCAGCTACCTTCTCAGCTCTTCTGCAGTGCGTATGACGTCTCTGAAAAGCAATGCTAAGAACGTGGTGACCAATTCTGTTTTACTAAATGGGCACAGCATGAAGCAGGAAATGGCACTGTGATTTTAGCCATTCGACTCACCACCGGGAAAGGACTTACTCCCCTTGCTGTCTCTATGGAGCAGAGCAGAAAGAAACCCTTTTCTCATTCTTACTCTTGCTCGGCTGGTTCCTCAGGTGATTTCATGATTGGTTCAGAAAAGGCAAGACAAACACAGCTAGCATTCTTCTCTGAACAGGACTTTGCCTTGAAAAAATGTATCTCACTCTAAAAGTCATCAAATGCCATTCTATTATGTGTCTAAATCAATATTGCTTCAGAATTTAAGCTGTTGTTAGAACCAACTCTATTGTATTTATCGTAAATTTGTTTTATCTCGAAATGTATTTCTATATTGACTTGATGATTCAGTGAGGGTAATATTCAAATTCCTTTTATATGAAAAAGGAGTCATATTTTCCTGGTGAATTTTCTTCATAACTAGTGCATGTATATATCTCCTTTATTTAAATAAAATAGAAAATTCAAGAGGTAGAGCTTAATTACAAGTCAATATTTATTGTGATTCTTTGTGTGATTAATCATAATTTACAGAGATAGTTTATGTCGGTAACTTTTAGCTATGTGATTAAAAGGTATGATGCCATTTGATTATGAATAGTAAAATAGATACCATATGAATATGATTTTTACATTACGGATGTAAAATAGGTATCATATGTTCCAAAACAATGACTCAGAAAATGGCATGGCCATTTTTGTATATGTTACTAAGTCCCTGAGTATTTCGATGTTTCTGTATAGATATGATAAGATTAGTGTAATTCTGGTGAGTTCAGTCATTTACTTGTCCTCTCATTTAGGCAAGTTTACTTGGCATAGGACCACAGTTTTCTCTGGCTTATCGTCTTAGATTTTTCTCCAAAATGCAATCATGATCTTGATTAAATTCTAAAAGCTACCCTTCCTTAGATTTGTATCAGTAAATCTGACATTTGAATTACTATATGTACTTTATAAATATTAGTTATTATATATTTTTAGTATTCATACTAATATTAATTATTAGTATACTTTTTCTCTTTACAAATTAGCTAAACTCTTTCTTAAAACACCCCTAAACCATACTATTTAGGATATGAAATAATCGTATGCAGCAAAGGGAAAAATAAGCACAAGCAAATTACCAATGATAGTTGATAATAATAAGAATGGTAATGAACATTAATCAAGTGTTTTCCTTGTTCTAGGCATAATCCTAAGCTTTGTCTATTTTATATATCAAATTTAATACTCAGTATAAACCCTGAGGTGAAACAGAGAAAGATAAATTTTGGTAGGGTAAGGGTTGAATTGGGTAATGTCTGTAAAGTACTCACATGATTCCTGGCAGAATAGCAAGTGTTCAATAAGAGTAGCTTCTCTTATTGTGTTTAAAAGTTTTCTTTCCTCATGGAGTAACAAAATTTACTAAAAATTTACTATGTGCCAAATCCTGTATTTTACAGGAATGTCTCACATCGGTTTATAAGGCGGGCATTATTCTGATTCCCATTCTATGCATGAAGAAGCTGGGGGTTAATAAGCAGAGAGACAAAATGGGAGAGTTTGTTGGACTCTTGTCTATCAGACTTTGAATTCGTATGTTCTATCTGTAGTCAATACTGCCTGGAATCTGGAATTCATTTAATTCACTGGATGATAGAAATAAGCATGGCACCGTTTTCTTCTCTGGAACGTGGAGGTTACCCAGTGGTGGAGGACAAAAACCAAATGGGTCTTTGAGTTTACCTTTATCATTCTAGGCTAAGAATAATAGCTTACATTCTGGGTCACCCACAGGAATACTTCACAAAAGTAATGTCATACATTAAAATCTGGGTTCATAATTTCTGCTCCCAATTTCTTCCTTCATTTTGGGCATGTCCTATAAAAAAGGAAAGAAGAGATATAATAATAACTAATGGAACTTTATTTATACTGAGACATATTTTATTTGACTGTTTGCTTGTTCAAACAGGTCTTAAATGTTTACATGATTGTATAGAGCCGTAAAACAGTTAATGGATTTTGAACAAGTATAATTTTTCCATTTACTAATATTTTATTACTGGCTTCATTGCACACACAGGAAATATTTCCACTCAGTTTCTGAGAAATGAAATGTTCCAACCATTAAGCTTCTCTTAAAATAGAATAAGCATGTGTATTTCAACTTTAAATAAGTTAATATTTGTGCACATTTTCCTTAGACATTTTCAAAGCCAGGGGCAGGGTGTAAGTAAATATGGTCAGCTTTAGTGCAGAAAACTTTTTTTTGGTAAAGTTATAAAAGAATAACAAGAGTGCAAAAGAAAGTCTGGTTATAAGTGCGTCTTTAATGATTATTGGAGGAAACATTACTTACATGCTGTGGTTATAGCATTTTACACCATTTCATTTTCTAAATTAGTTTACCAAGCTATTCCAAGAGCTCTATTTTTTCCATATGTTGTGTCTTACCAAAATTTCAAACAGGAAATTTTCTTATATACAGAGCCAAGTCTTAATCTGTGGTGGGTAATTTGTGTTTGAAGTTGTATGCGGCAGAATTTAACCAAGATTTTATTTCTGGGAACTAATTCTCCTCTTGTGCAATAAACAGATAATAGTTACCCATTATTCTTCCAAGTAGAAGAATAATATAAGTTGCATCCACTTAGGAACCTAAAAAGTATTTTACAAAATATTCGATGGTACTTAGAACTATTTGAAATGGGAAACCTGTAATCACTGGAGGTATTTTGGCAATCGTATGTAATCGAATCTGAAAATCAAGTACTGGAAGGTTCAAACTGTTGTTCTCATATGCTCCAAAATGTAATTGGAAACATGAGTATGCTTAAAACTTTTAAATTTCTGCTGAATGTTAGAAATATTTCTATTCACTTGGCTGTGTAGTGTTTTGCTGCATTCTTCAAACCAAAAAGTGTTCAGTCCTCAGCAGTATGGCCCATCTTTTATCATTTTGCACATTTATTTATGTGCTTATGTAAAAGAGAATAAATAAGCTTGGTCCTATGAGAACATAAAAGTAGGAGGAAAAACCCAAAAAATCATTAAAAATTTTTTTAATGTTTATTTATTTTTGAAAGAGAGAGAGAGACACACACACACACACACAGAGTACGAGTGGGGCAGGGGCAGAGAGAGAGTGGGACACACAGAATTTGAAGCAGGCTCCCAGGCTCTCTGAGCTGTTGCCACAGAGTCCCATGTGGGGCCTGAACTCGTGAATGGCAATATCATGACCTGAGCCAGTTGGATGCTTAACCAACTAAGCCACCTGGGCACCCCCCCCAAAGTCATTTTAATATGACCCTGTTGGATCCATTAGAATCACTCTTTCAGTTAAGTTCATGGTTTTCAACAGGTAAAGTTTCTCCGTGGAACAGAAAGAAAAGTTTGGTTAAACAACTATGTGGTGTCTTGAAGATACTTAATAAAATTCAATAAGAAATTAAATTTAGTGTGCCCTTTTAACTTGTTTTAAAAACAAAAATTTATCCAAATAGCAAATTACCAAGAGCAGTGTTATTTCTGCTCAAAATGTTTAATCAAATAAATCTCTTGGAATTAACAAGGACCATATAACAGTGCATGCTAGATATAAAGTGTGCTTGATCTGCATTAGTTTTGTATTTCTGCTATAATAAGCTGTCTAGAGTATTTACGAATTAGAATGTATTTCCCCTCTCCAGGTGGTTTGCCGAGAAGCATATCAATGAAAGGTATCACTTTTTAAGTAAAATGATTTGGGATATCACTGCATAGGATAGGAGGATACATTTTCTTCCTTCTTCCTTCCTTCCTTCCTTCCTCCCTCCTTCCTCTCTCTCTCTTTCTTTTTTCCTTCCTTTTTTTCTCTCTTATTCTGTTGTTTCGCTTCTACTTGAGAGGATACATTTTCTTTTGGAGAATTTATTAGTGAATGAAATCGAGAAATAGAAAATAAAGATAAATGTTTGAACACCGTTAATGCCTTTTAGTTCTTCATATTGTTCTCAGTTTTAGAATACCATATTGCCTTCTTTTTAATTAATAAAATAGTACTTCATAAAATTTAGGGTGGACAGTTACACACATGAAGACAAAATCATAAAATTCTAGGGTCAAGTTCTACAATTTCCATACAACACTATTTTGGTGTCAAGTGGGGAAATTTCTGTTTAAATTTTCTAATCATCATAACCTTTCCTTTGCTAACATATCCTGCAACCATTCAAAATTTAAATATGACTGCAAATATAATTTCCTCTTAAGGTAATTATATAATATTTTAGTTAAAAGTAACAGAACAGTCGCTAATAGACAAGTTACAGACCATGATGGACTGTAGTTATTCTGCCTGTTGAAAGCATGTGTGATTAGTTTTCTTTATTTCTTGATTTAATAAGTAAAACAAGTGTTAGTGTATCATGAATTAATTTTTTTCTTGTAATAGTTCATAAATCTCAAATTTGGGGAGTATTATCTAAGAAAAAACACATAGAGAGAATGCGTACAATTTATATCCTTATGAAGAGGAGAAAGCCATTTCAGAAACTTGAATCTGTAAGAATTACAAAGAAATAAAATAAAGTTGTTTTTTCTTCTTGGACACAAATATTTTCATTGAAATAACTTGGATTTGGTTTCAGCTACATATTCTAAGAAAACAGAAAATCTTGCCCTCTCAGTATACTTGAGTTTTTACTTCAAGGTTCAATATGTGAGAAGTCTCTTGTGCTTAATGGTTTAATTGCTTGATGCATCGTGATGTTCGGTAAAGATATGAATTACCTGCATGTTTCCCCATTGCTGTGACTTCTGTAATGATAAAAACTACCCTTAGAGAAAGTATATCTTGACACTTCTTTGTAGCTTTATTGTAAGATTTAAAGTGCATTTGTATCTCAATCTCTCCTATTAGAAAGACTGGAAAGGTGGTGACAAATGAAAGAATGTCTTCACTCAAATTTTCATGAGGTAATGCATCATAAAGTGAGACAATGGGTCTGGAATCTTGAAGGTAGTTACTGTACTCAATCGGTCTCTAAATGCTATTTTTCATTCCCTTTTTTACACATACTTTATGGTTAGATAGCATTCTTTTTCAATCGAAACTTACAAACCAATAGTATTTTGACAGAACATAAAACATCTGGATGGAAAAGAAAACATCCATCCTATTGTCTTATTGTTTTTTATTTGGTTTCCATGAAACACCTGTATGATTATTTCCATCTTATCTCAATATTTTACTGTTTAGAGACAGCTTAAACTTTCGTATTAGATCCCAGCGACTAAGTTAACCACAAATTAATTATTTGACTAGTTTAGGTTTCTTAATATTTCTCTTAGATTGAGGCAGTTCCCTTAATGTATATGAAATAGTTATTTTTAACATTTATGCCTACTTTTTAATCATGATGAAAGAAAAATAGTGAATATATAATTTATCTATCTAGATAACTGAGAATTCTGTCCTGAGCCCTTAGGAATAATAATAATAACCATTGTGAGTAATATTCAGTGAAAGCCTTTGTTGTTCTGCTTATTAGATATAGAAGGTAGGAGACAATAACAATGACAGGTTTAACAAAGAGATTACCTTCTTGCATTTAACTTCTTGTGAAAGAAGTCAGACACTAGCATTTTTTTGTTTGTTTTTGTTTTTGTTGTAGCTGAAAATATTCATAGACTAAGGCCAAAATCGGATATATAATTAATGGTGCTTATTCTACTAGATATTTTTCTTTATCAGGGAAACATAGTCAAAATGTTTTATGATTACTTTTATGTATTTCAAAGAGCATTCCCTTGTATTAGTATGGACTCTCAGGCATCTCTAATGCATTCTTTATGAAGATTCCAGAAAACTTTAAAAACTGCCTTTTATAGTTGTGGTCAATAAATATTTCATAAAATGCCCACACTTGTGAAAAAAAAAATCAAGAGGGCATTGTTTATGGTTTTCACTTGTAGTGAAGACTTTGAAGAGGATCCTAAGACTTAAGTAGACTCAGCCAATTAAACTGGAAACAGGGTGGGTATGGCTTTGGTTTGGAAGTGGCTGTCTGAAGTTGGTGCATTAAGGTTAGGTTGAGGGAAGGAGACTCATCATCAGTCATTACTCAAATAACGGAAGTAAGTATAAACTCTTTTTGGTAGAGTAGGTATGTTCAGGATCAAATACAGTCATTTAAATTTGTGAAGCTATGGTGAAATATGTTATAGGATCCTAGGCTGAACAGTTTAACTTTTTTGGGAGTAAGGAAAAGAAGATTTCCACTAAGAGTGAGGAAATAAAAGAGAAGAAAAGGGGAAGGATTGTTGGGTCACTTAAGGCTGATTTTCCCGAGAGCAAGGGTCATGGGTGCTGGGCAGGCATTGAGAGGGCAACGGGTATGGACCAGGTCTGCACATTTCACTGTGCAGCTGGACATCTGCTCTGGATGTTTTATTTATTTATTTTTTTATGTTTATTTATTTTAGAGAGAGAAATAGAGACAGGGACAGAGACAGAGTGCAAGCGGGGGAGAGGCAGAGAGAAAGGGAGACACAGAATCTGAAGCCAGCTGCAGGCTGTGAGATGTTGCAGGATGTTGTCAAAAAAGACCACCAAACGCTGAATGGAAGCGAGGCAAGATTTTATTTACGGCCTGGCCAAACCTGATCTCCTGATGTTAAGGAGAAAATGCAGAGAATGGCCCTCAACAAAGGCAGCAGTGGGCTTATATGGATTTTAGCAAGTTAGGGTACATCATAAATTAGTTAACCAATTATAATTTACAACATTTCTTAGTAGCCAATTACATAGATGTTACCTTTGGCGGGGGCCTATTGCTTCAAGGTTCTTTGTCTTAAGTGAGCTTTGAAATGACCTATTATAGTTAGACACTCCAGATACCATGGGACAGCAGTTACGTGACTTCTTGAATGTTGGCCTTCCTTTTATCAGCTCAGGGTGAGAGCTCACTGCAATCTAAGTTAGCTATGTAGTAAGCAGGCCAAGTTGCAGGAGTGAGACAGACAGTTAACCCCTTCTGGTAACTCTAGCAGGGAATTGCATAGGCTTCTATCTCAGTGTTTTAGCGGTTACCATACAGCTGGTCAGAACAGTGAATGGGGAGATGTATTCGCAAAGCAACTTACAGAAGCCAAAACAGCCGGTTAATGGTTTCCATTATTGACTCAGGTTTGTTAACCTACAACATGAGCCTTCAGCACAAAGCCCGATGTGGGGCTCTAACCCACCGACCATGTGATCTGACCTGAGGTGAAGTCCAACACTAAACAGACTGAGCCACCCAGGCGACCCTGCTCTGGATATTTCAGTCACCCTATAATTGGTGTGAAACTAACTCATTATTTCCAAATTGCTTCCTTCTTTTTTCAAACTTGATCCTTCTTTCTT
>PITB01033037.1:0-14400 GCA_004024585.1 Paradoxurus hermaphroditus
GTCTAAATAACATTTTTTGAATATTAAAAGACAAAGACAGAAGAAAATCTTAAAAGAGAAATATCTTCATTACATATAATAAAACCTTGATGAAGATAACAGTTGATTTATCATTAGAAATGATGGAGGCCATCTATGGATGATATTCAGAGTGATCAAAGAAGGAAAACTATCAGTCCAGAGCATGATATCCAACAAAACTATCTTCCAAAATGAAGGCAAAGTAAAGACATTCTCAAATATACTAATACTGAGAGAATTCATTGCTTGCACAAGGCCTTACAGGAAATACTAAAGGATGTTCTTCAGGTTGAAAGCAAGTAATTTGAATACACACACACACACACAGGCCCCTTAACCGTAATCACGTAAATATAAAAGTATAATTATACATTCTCCTTTCTTCTCTTATCTGATTTACAAAGGCATTAAATTTTAAAAAATAAGTGTATAATTTAATTTCAGGGCCTACAACATATAGAAAAAAATTAACGATAGCAGAAAGGCTGTGAGTGGGGACAAAGTTGCACTGGAGTAAGGAAATAACACTCGGCAATAACTCAGATCCATAGGAACAAATGCAGAGAATCCAGAAATTGTAAATAAAAAGGTTAATGTAACAAACCGTCTAATATATTTGTTCTTCTTTCTTTTATCATCTCTAGAAGACATACAATTATATAAGGTAATATTTCCAACAACGTATTTTTGGTTTATAGCGTATATAGATGTATTATATATATCAAGAATAGCACAAAAGGTGACAGGAATAATAAAGCTCTGCGGAAGAAATATTTTCATGTTCACTGGAACTGAGCTGTTTTAAATCTGAAGAAGATTCTGATAAGTTAAAATGTATATGGCAAGCCCCAGAACAACCATTAGGAAAACAACAAAGCTTAATATATTTAAAATTCTTTAAAGTAATTAAAATGATATACTAAAAGTAACAGAGAGCAATAAAAGTGAAAGAAAAAAAAGACATGAGCCATATAGAGATGAAAAATTAAATGGAAGATGTAAATCCAACTAACTATATAAATAATATCCTTAAATGTGAATTGACTATTCTATCTGATTGAAAGGCAGAGATTATCAGACTGCATAATAAACCAACATCCTACAAATGTAAATCCACAGGAGACACACTTTAGATTCAATATATTAATAGGTTGGAAATAAAAGGTTGAAAAATACACTTTCAAACAGTAACCTTAAAAAGCTGAATGACTATAATGTTATCAAAGTAGAGTTAAAACAAACAAAAAAAAGTTATTAGAAATAAAGATCATTAAAAATGGTAACAGACAATCCATCAGGAAGATTAACAATTGCAAAAATATATGCACATAAAACCAATTCCCCTAACTATATGAACTTGGGAAAAATACATAGCAGAATTGAGGGTGACAGACAACCCAATAATAGTCGATTTCATAGTCCACTTTTAAATAGATAATTGGATAACTAGGAAGATGATCAACAAAGAAATAGAAGACCTAACAACACTTTAAACAGTCAACTAGAAGAGACATTAATAAAACTTTCTACACCAAAACAGAACAGAGGTCGGTCTCGAGTATACTTGGAACATAATACAGAATAGACCAAATCCTAGGCCATAAAACAAGTCTCAAGTAATTTAAAGGCACTGTAGGGGCGCCTGGGTGGCTCAGTTGGTTAAGGGGCCGACTTTGCTCAGGTCATGATCTCGCGGTCTGTGAGTTCGAGCCCCGCGTCGGGCTCTGTGTTGACAGCTCAGAGCCTGGAGCCTGCTTCGGATTCTGTGTCTCCCTCTCCCTCTGCCCTTCTCCTGCTCACACTCTGTCTCTATGTCTCAAAAATAAATAAACGTTAAAAAAATTAAAAAAAAAAGAGAATGGACTCTTTAAAAAAATAAAGGCACTGTAATAATACAGTGTATATTCTTACATCACAACAGGATAGAATTAGAAATGCAGAGCAAAAAAAAAACCAAAATGTAAAACTATGTGTCAATTACAAAACACATTTCTAAATAACCAATGTTGGGTGAAGAAATCACAAGAAGAAATTAGAATATATTTTGAGATGATAAAGGAACACACACATACCAAAACTTGTGGAATGCAAGTAAATCAGTGCTTACAGAAAAAAATTGTAGATGTAAGTGCATATATTAAAAATGAAGATCTCAAAAAATACCCCTCCACATTATAGCAGAACATCAGCAAATGGAGTTATTGAGATGATTTAGAAAATACATAAATATTTGATTAGAAATGAAAACCCAGGACATTATTATAGCTCCATTATTATTAACAATATATAAAGTTATCTATTTGATACATTGATTTAAATGATTGTTCAAGGTAATCACTCTTTTTCCCCAATATATTTTATCAAATCTAATAAGAATTGTTAAATTAAAGTAAAATTCAACATAAAATTTAATTCTTGCAAATTCCTAATCAGAAAAACTTATTATTTAAAACATCAATCTGAAGCTAAATATATTTTCCAATGGCAAGTATGTGTATAACATAAGTTGCATTTTACAAACACATATTTCTGAAAACTCACAACTCTTTATAAAAACAAACTAAGAACAGGGGCGCCGGGGTGGCTCAGTCCGTTGATATCCGACTTCAGCTCAGATCATGGTCTCACGATTCATGAATGTGAGCCCTGCACTGGGCTCTTTGCTGACAGCTCAGAGCCTGGAGCCTGCTTGGGATTCTGTATCTCCCTATTTCTCTGCCCCTCCCCTGCTCACACACACTCTCTCTCTCTCTCTGTCTCTCTCTCAAAAAAAAAAAATAAATAATAAATAATAAACATTAAAAAAAAACAATCCAAGAACAGAAATATTTTGAAAACTATTTTGATTTTTGGAGGAACAGATTTGTTGATTCACAACCTCCAGAATTTGGGTGAAATTCAAAACCAGCCCTTTATATTGAGGACAGGAAGAGACTGAGGAAAGAAGTCACTCCAGAATGTGAGGTGGTAATTTTAATAAGTGAGTGAACTTACTTATGAGGTATGATTTCTGTGGTCGCAAGATGAGTAGATCTCCACAACAGGATCATTAGGCTTTATATAGAGACCTTAATAGGGTTCAGCCACATATTCAGCCCAGGTGGTCCCAATTACACAATCCTCTCTCAAAGCTGCATCCTTGAAATGGCTCCCTTAGGGAATGAAGGGTGGATTGAATGTCTGTAGGAGAGGGGAGAGGAGTAAGGAGCTTCGGTTGTCCAAGTCCAGCTCATGAGTCAACTGAAGGTCATGTTCTCATGATGACCTCCTCCAGCAAGATATTATGTAAATAAATACTGTTCTACTTTCATCATTCTGTGTTTACAAGTAACATTTTGAGGTCACCTGGGTGGCTCAGTCTGCTAAACACCGGACTCTTGTTTGCAGCTGAGGTCATGATCTCACGGTTCTGAGATGGAGTTCTGCGTGAGTCTTTGAGCTGATAGCACGGAGCCTGCTTGAGATTCCCCTTCTCCCTTTCTCTCTGCCCCTCCCCTGCTTGTGCTTTCTTTCTCTAAATGAATACATACATATATGCAAACATACATACATACATAAATACACAATTACATAAATAAATACATAAATAAACATTTTAAAAGTCTTTATTTTGTTTAATACACTAGTTTGGAATTTCCTCATAATGGTGACCAGTGAATGAACAAAAACACATACTTGCTTTTTATCTGTTTTGAGGAGAATGGGTTTTAAAATTAACTATTAATTATAATATACCAATAGGTTATGTACAGGTAGACTTTAAAAATTTGGAAAAATTTTAAATCTTCTAAACCTAGATTATTGGATATTTTATCATAATATGTGTTGAATTATATCACTTTAGTGTGATTTCAACAAATGATAAAAGATACTTGCATTCTAGAAATAAACCCCCCTTGTCATGTCCTTACTGATCTTTGATTTTGTTCTACCACTATCTAAACGAAGAAGTGTCTTAAAATATCTAATTACCTGAGTGTGTTAAAATATATGTTGGGGGGCGCCTGGGTGGCTCAGTCGGTTGAGCATACGACTTCGGCTCAGGTCATGGTCTCACGGTCTGTGGGTTCGAGCCCCGTGTTGGGCTCTGTGCTGACGGCTGGGAGCCTGGAGCCTGCTTTGGATTCTGTGTCCCCCTCTCTCTCTGCTCCTCCCCTGTGTGCTCTCTCTCTCTCAAAAATAAATAAACATATATATATATACATATAACTTATCTATTTCCCTTTCTCTCGTGTTCCCTTTTTTTTTTGTTTATTTATTTCCGAGACAGAGAGAGACAGAGCATGAGTGGGGAAGGGGCAGAGAGAGAGGGAGACACAGAATCTGAAGCAGACTCCAGGCTCTGAGCTGTCATCACAGAGCCCGACGCGGGGCTTGAACTCAAGGACCTCGAGATCATAACCTGAGCCGAAGTCGGAGGCCCAACCGACTGAGCCACCCAGAAGCCCCTCGTGTTCCTTTTTTTTAAAAGTATGTTTCTGAATTCATATTATTAGTATAGTTTCTGTTGATTGGACTTTTTTCATGTGAAGTGTCCTTTTGTGTCTCTAATACTTCTGGCATTTAAATCTAGATTTGTGATATTAATAAGGATATTTCAATTTTCTTCTACTTAAGATTTTCAGCTTCTTACTATACGACTAATTGTATTATTTTTAAATGATGTATTCTATAAACAGCATTTAAAAATATTGTGTTTTTATCTAGTATAGCAAACTTTAGCTTTTAATTAAAGAATTAAATGCATTCATAATGAATATAAATTTTTAAAATATTTGGGTTAAATCTATCATTTGCTATTTTCCTTCTTTTTTGTCCCATATGTACTTTGTTGCTGTAGTCCTCATTTCTTGACTTTGGTATGCATATATCATTTTACTTTAATTTTTAATGCATATATCTATTATAAATATTTTATTGGTTATTCTAGAGACTTCACTTATTATAGTCCAACTTTATTTTTTAAAGTGGGCTCCATGCCAAACATGGGGCTGGAACTCACTACCCTGAGATCAAGAGTCAGACGCTCTACCAACTGAACCAGCCAAATGCCCCATTATAGTCCAACTTAACTACATTCCCCATAACATTTTTTTCATTATTTTGTCATGAATTTTACTTCTATATATTTAAGAAATCCTTCCGGATATTGTTATTGCTGCTACAAACCCCTGTGCTTTTAAATATATGTTTATATATATTAAATATGTGATTCTCTTAATAATATGTTATAAATATATAATATACCTGCATAAATATAATTATATGTTCATTAAATATTTGTAAGTATATAATATATTTATAGGTTTGCCTATTCTGGCACAATTCATTCTTTTGTGCAATTTTCTGGTTCCATCTGGATCACTGAATTTACCCTGAAGAAGTTCCTATACCCTCTCTTGTAATGTAGATCTGTTGCCCCTCCCCTCCAAAAAAAAGAAAAAGAAAAACAAACAGACCAAAAAAACCCAACTTTTTATTTTTGTTTATTTAATGTCTTCATTTACTTTGACTTTTGAGAGCCATTTTTCCAGGTACTGAATGCTAGGTTGGTAATGTATGGGCGTTGTTGCTGTTGCTGTTGTTATTGTCATTTTCAGTATTTTAAATGCCCATTCCAGTCTCTACTACCCTCATATTTTCTGTAAAGAAAAGCCATTGATATTTATATTGCCACTTGAAAGTTACTATGATTTTTAACTTCTGGCTGCTCTTAAGGATTTCTTTGTGTATTTGATTTTTCAGCATTCTGACTGTAATGTGACTAGATGTGATTTACTGTGTGTTTATCTTACTTGATATTTACTAAGATTCTTGAATTTGTTGGGCATGATCTTCATTATTTTTGGAACATTCTCTTTCATTAACTCTTCAAATATGGATCTGTCTCATTCTCTTCATCATCTCCTTTTGAGATGCCAGTTACACACAGTTTAGACCTTTGAGCTGTGCTTGTTATATGCATATTGACGAGATATACTGGAAATGAAAACAAAAGTTTTTAATGAACAGGCATGTACTGGGGGGCTGGCTGCCGTAAAAAAAATATATTTAGAAAATAGGTGTACAAAACATTCCAGAGCAAACAGTTAAGACTACATCTATGAAACTCAGCAGAGAAAGAACATTGAGGAGAAACATTGGATAAAGCGGAACAGGAACTATAAAATAGGGAAGCAAAGAACATTTTATATTTATGTAAGTATTTAAAAATCTTGGTAGCCAGACATATGAGAATCTGAAAATAATAGTGTTGCTACATTATTGGGTAATTTTATTAGGTAATTTTAAGTTATAAAAGTTAAAAAATATCAGGAGATTTTAATAAATGTTTTGATAAGAGAACAGAATCAAAGCATCTCATCTAAGCAGACAATAAATGACCACGTTCCAGATACAGTCAATATGGTCTTAAATATTTCCCACTCGGGTAGAGAAAGTTCTTATGACTTTTCAGTGTAGCAAACAAATGTGGGAACAATTTAATGAGAAGAAAACAAATGTAGATTAGGATGACTCAAGTTTCCTTTTAAAAAGTTTCTGTAGCACAGTGCTAATGAAGTTAAGGACAAAAGATTTACGTAATTAGAGAAATTGAACTTGAGAATATTTACCCTTTGACTGTGGTATATTGCACCCTTTAATATAATCTAATTTTTTAAAGAAAAAAATTCTTAATAGCTTAGAGAACATTTTTTTTTTACTTTTTATGTAGATCCAATCAAATAGTTTATACCAGACAATCAGAAAACAGCTTTAAGGAATACATGAAAATATAATGTTTATCAAATCTTTGAACAAAAATGATACTTTAAGTTGATTCATGCATCATTTCAAGATCAATTATCTAATTGTCATTACTTAATTCACTTTTTCGTGTAAGTTTGTTATTCTATTACTGACATCAAAGACATTAAACAAACTGTCTTATTCATTTTGAGAAATTACTTTGTCCTAAATTTCATCTAGTTCATACAGTGTTGTATGAGGCATATGGTAGGCTATAAACAGAGGAGAATTCCTTACACTGACTTACCCA
Organism: Paradoxurus hermaphroditus; assembly: GCA_004024585.1. Taxonomy (NCBI): domain Eukaryota; kingdom Metazoa; phylum Chordata; class Mammalia; order Carnivora; family Viverridae; genus Paradoxurus; species Paradoxurus hermaphroditus. Next base: position 7,061 of record PITB01033037.1, read on the forward strand.
TAATTGTTGCTTGCCAACACTAGCATCTGTACCATGCACTGATTGAACATATTTTTTTCCAAAGTGAAGTGAAATAATAAATCCCACAAGATCACAAATGTCTAATGAGAATATCACTAATTTTACATTAAGATTTATCTCCAGGGGCACTGGGTTGCTTAGTCAGTTAAGGGTCCAGACTCTTGATTTTGGCTTAGGACATGATCTCATAGTTCATGACTTCAAGGCCCACATGAGGCTCTGTGCTGACAATGTGGAGCCTGCTTGGGATTATCTTTCTCTCCCTCTCTCTACCCTTCCACTGTCCTCTCTCTCTCTCTCTCTCAAAGTAAACATAAGAAAAAATTTACTTCCACTACAAATATCTTATATATAATTGCAGTTCACTACAGTATGTTATAAATATCTTGTTACTGAAAACACATACCATTTCCTTAGTGATATTTTAAATGAATTAACGTTGCCTATAAAATGATACTTTATTTCATTAAGTTAGTGTTCAAATGCATCACAACCTGCCGTGTATCCTCATACAGTCTACTTTTTGCCAAATGGATTTTAACCAGGACTGGAAATCTGTGTTGTAATTTAATACGTGTAAAATTGAGATTCAATTTCTTACGGCTATTTTGTCAAATCCTTAAAATAAGGATAATATCAGTCTCTATTAGGATTGGGAGCTTTGTATAACATCCATCTTTATGTATTAAATACATATTAAATAAACCTTTTCATTGCTTGTAGAAATCTGCATGCTTGTGCCTAAAATGTCTTTTCTTGTACTAGTTTGTGTGCCTGTAATAACTTTTACCTGTAGTACTTCTACCCATTTTTCCAAATCAGATAACAGCAATAACCAAAAATGCTCCCCTCTTTTGTATTCCCAGGGGGAAGCTCCTTTCACTCTTCTATTGCTCTAGGTAGATATCATAAATCAATATCAAGGTGCCAGTTTGCTCAGGTCAGTCCCAAATTGTGCCTGTTGTACCAGTGTAGTAATCAATAATATCACTTTTTACTCACAAAACTATCCAAATAAGATGAGTAATGACATTACTGCTATTTTATATGACTCGGGGATACCTACTATGCTCTCCTTTGGATAAGAGTTATGGTGCATTCGTTTTGACTTCTCTAGCCAAACTAAGGTCTGAGTCTAGGTCTTCCCACTTAGTGTATAATCCTCCTTAAGTGTCTGCACACTGCCTTGAACATAGTTGTGACAAAGAGATATTTACTGAACTATATTTTAATTCTGGTATCGTAACTGACATTATTTGGCACCATTCAAAGTATTAAAAACACTTTTTGTCATTACTTTCATACACATGTAGTTGGAGTCACCATATCAGAAAGTCCTCTGCACTGGGAAAAAATACAGATGGTAATAGCTGCCCATTTTAGGGGATCTAATAGGCCTATAAAAGGTAGGATCACAGAAAGAAACATCTTCATTGTAAAATTGAAGAAATAAGTAAACCGACGGTAAAAAAGATGTCTTAAAAAAATCTTTCCTGTCCTGATTTTTGTATCAAGTAGAAGAAGAAACTTACTGTATTTGATCTGTGGACAAGCCAAAATATGATGGCTCAAAAATACTTTTATTTTATTAGGTATTTAAAAATAAAATTCCTGGGGACACTTTTATTTAAAATTTTCTGATTTGCTAGTATACTTAGCCAACTGGAAGAAGCATTTTAAATTTTTTTCTCTTCGAACCAGAACTCGATGTATATAGATTAATTTCCCGAGCATGTGAGTTTATGTCAAAAATATAAATTATGCATTAAAGAAAAAAGATCCGTGAAGGACAACAGGAAAACAAAACAAAACAAAAATTGTTTGGTTTTTGGAAATTTTATAGAAAATACAACAGAGGTGGAATTTAGATATTTTAAATCAAAGTTAAGAGATTTTGAGATAAACTAAAAACAATCATCACAAAAAAAGTCCAAGAGTATTTTAAAAATAAATAATTCTAGAAATAAAAAACATAAAGCAAACTATAATAGCCTCTTTAAAAGGTAAAGAAGATAAACTTAAAGAAAAATTATGAATTTGAAAAAAGATAAAAAGACATTAAGGAATATATTCCAGAAACAGAAAAACATGGAATTATTAAGGTACAAGGAAGACAACAAGAGAAAGTTCATACACAGAATAACATTACTCCAGTAAGATATAAGAGAAACAAATGCAGAAAGATTATTTTCAAAAACTTATTAATCTTTTTTTTCAATTGCCAAGAGATGTACAAGATAAAATAGGAAACTCACATTGAAACTCAAAAACTTAAAAACACCAAAATAGAAGATAAAATAGCAGCCAGAAAAAACGATCACCTGAAAGTTAAAAAAAAGAGGTTTTTTACTTTTCTTTTTTTTTTTAACTTTATTTATTTTGAGAGAGATGGAGGGTCAGAGAGAGAGGAAGACAGAGACAGCATAGAGCCCGACATGGGGCTCGAACTCATGAACTGTGAGATCATGACCTGAGCCGAAACCAAGAGTCAGATGCTTAACCAACTGAGCCACCCCAAAGTGATCTTTTCAATAATATCCATAGGAATCATGAAAATACACACACACACACACACACACACACACACACACACACACACACACACAGGTTGCCAGTTTTGGAATTTTATCCCTTGAAATATTTGTGAATTCTTAACCACTCAGGCCCAAAAGGATAAAAAGCAGGATAAAAATCTGAAGGTAGCAGGCTGGGAACCTGAGTGGAATTTGGAGGGTTTTATATGACATAACTGTGGGCATAAAACTTGGAGTTCAGGAATATTAAAGCAGCTAGGATTGGGGGTGTAGTTTTGGTAATAAGAAAAGGACATGGAGGTGAAACCAGTGTTCTGCATCAGTGTTTATTAAACTGGGCCAAGGGACTAAAAACCGAGCAGAAAGCTAGCAAAGAGGAGTCGATAATTAGAGTTCAAGTTCCACCAAGTAGTAGAAATATTGCTTAACACCACATCCCAGACTTCCTTTTAAGGTGGAACAAGCTATAAGCCAATCTTCACAAAGATTGAAACCCAACTTCAAGTAGACCCAAATCCATAAATTGATATGCATATATATTTTAATGTCATGCTAGACTGCAAAATTAAATCTTTGGAGAAAGGTAACATTGGAAAGATTTTAAATTATCTCTACAACTTTCCGTGCAAAACATCTAGCTTTTAATAAAAATTTTAAAAAATAATAGTGAATTATGAACAAAATAGATGTTAAAATGAAGATTGGAGAATTTTGTCATACGTCAAACATTTGGGATCAGTAAAAGGGTATAAAAATGGTGGATTTCTAATCTCTATCACTAAAATAAAAGAAAATAATGGAAAAATTAGAAAAGCAAAATAAAGCCCCACAGCTAGTATCATCCTCAATGGGGAAAAATGAGAGCTTTCCCCCTAAGGTCAGGAACACAACAGAGATATCCACTCTCACCACTGTTGTTCAACATATGTTGGGAAGTCCTTGCCTCAGCAATCAGAAAACAAAAAGAAATAAAAGGCATTAGAATTTGCAAGGAAGAAATAAACCTTTCACTCTTTGCAGATAATTATCTGCAAATATTATCTACATAATTATCTACATGGAAAACCCAAAAGACCACCAAAAAAAATGCTAGAGGTGACATATGAATTTGGCAAAGTCGCAGGATATGAAAGCAATGTACAGAAATCTGTGGCATTTCTATACACCAATAATGAAGCAGCAGAAAGAGAAAACAAGGAATCGATCCAATTTACACTTGCACCAAAAACCATAAAATACCTAGGAATAAACCTAGCCGAAGAGGTAAATGATCTATACACTGAAAACTGTAGAAAACTTAAGAAAGAAACTGAAGAAGACACAAAGAAATGGAAAAACATTCCATGCTCATGGATTGGAAGAATGAGTATTATTAAAATGTTTCTACTACCCAAAGCAATCTACATACTCAATGCAATCCCTATTAAAATAACACCAGCATCTTTCACAGAGCTAGAACAAACAATTCTAACATTTGTACGTGAACCAGAAAAGACTCCCAGATAGCCAGAGTAATGGAAAACAAATGAACAAACAAACAAGTTAACTAACCAAAGCTGGAGGCATCAAAATATTGGAATTTAAACTGTATTACAATTTACAATTTTAGTTTCATAGTGAGAACTGTTTTGGTCATTGAAATGGAAACCACTTGTATTTAGTTGCAAGATATGTATATGACAGAATAAAAATAGTAAAAACAGGTAAATGTTTTGAGAACGTTTGTTCCAAAGGAAGACTTACTCAGACTGATAACAGGAGGGAGTGGGGTTCAGAAAATTTTGTTGTCATTGCTGTTGCTGCTGTTGTTGTTACTGATTTTTGGATGACGAAATTTGAGAACAGGTTTATAAAAATGAAAAGAATCCAAATCTGAGAACCTGATTGCATATTGAAGAGAAAGAATAGATAATAAGCAATGGGAGAGAAGACAGATGAAAAGAGATCCAAAGCGCAGATTGAGGCATTCTCCTTTGAGAGACAGGTGCTCATCTGCTGTAGCAGGTGGTTGGATTCCAAATCAATGGATTTCACAACTGAAAAAAAAAACAAACAAAACAAACAACAACAACAACAACGACAACAAAAAATATGCTGCTATCAACTATGTGATTTGGGGAATGAATTTTAAATATACCATTTTTAATATAAAATTTATTTCCAAAGTTTGTACTCTAGAAGAGCCTTGAGAAGAAAGTATACATATTCAGAAATACTTAAATAGTATTATATGAATGAATTATTTAAAAAGAATTGTTGCCATATTTAGTTAGTAACAGTTAGTTATACACACACACACACACACACACACACATATATATACACACATATGTGTATATATGTATATATATATATACCTATAATAATATAGATATATATACCTATTATATATCATAGGTATGATAGGTATATATAGGTATCATAGGTATGATAGGCATATATACCTATGATGTATCATAGGTATGATATACTTATGATAATATAAGTATATGTAAATATATACCTATTATAATTATATATATAATATATCATATTGTATACTCTTCATTTAAAAGTATTATTGATATTAGCATTTACATATAATTTAGTCATTGGGCGGTGAAATTCCTGGAAATAAAACAGTTACAAACTCCACGTTATAATTCTTATTGGAATAATATGACGTAAATATTTTGTCCTTCATAATTGTAATAGGATAAAGCATATCCTTTAACTAAAGAGTATTAAGATTGCATTTTATGGTAATAAGTATTAATTTACATAAAAATAAATGTAATTAAACAAGTAGTTCTGTTTGTATCTCCATAACTCAACCTCTTTCTGATGTTCCTTCAGCTAGTTTCATGTTTTGAATATAACAAAGCATATTTTATTTTATTTTATTTTATTTATTTATTTATTTTTTAGGGATCTGATTTTTTTATAATAGTTTATTTTCAAATTGGTTTACATATAACACCCAGTGTTCATCCCAACACGTGCCCTCTTTAATATCTGTCACCACCTCTCCCCCCTCCCTCACCTCCCTCACCTCCCTCACCCTCAGATTGTTCTTAGTCTTTGAGAGTCTCTTATGTTTTATCTCCCTCCCTCTCTGTGTCTTTTTTTCCTTTCCCCTCTAGCCCTCCCCCTGGTTTTTGCTTAGTCTCACAAAGTCCACCTATTCGTGGAAACATATGGTATCTGTCTTTTTCTGAATGACTTATTTCACTTAACATAATACCCTCCAGTTCCATCCGTGTTGCTACACATAGCCAGATTTCATTTTTTCTCATTGCCACGTAGTAGTCCATTGTATATATGTGCCACAACTTCTTTATCCATTCGTCAGTTGACAGGCACTTGGTCTGCTTCCATGATTTGGCTATTGTCGAAAGTGCTGCTATGAACATTGGGGTACACGTACCCCTATGCATCAGCATTCCTGTGTCTCTTAGGTAGATTTTAATTGCTTGAATTCTATACTGGAAGGCATGACACCACATAGGGAGTTATGCAATCCTTGCCTCTGCAATGATCCAGTTGGCAAAACAATGTAAGTATTACATTCTGACTTTAAAGTCCATCCCTTTGTCTTTGTTAAATTCGGATATGCTAATATTTCAACAATCAGGATACATCTCGAAGTCAATATCTTCAAAAATTTTACAGCTACAAGTTAGAACAGAAATGATTATTTTAGCCCAACTTTTCTTAAAATATGGTAAGTTTTTGAAGTCTAGAACTGACAACTGTGATCTATTTATTCTTCCAGATAATCACTAGAATCTTGCAGGAATATGTAATAAAATATGGAACTATAAGGAAAGAGAAAGGACTACACAAGTTTAACCCAATTGAACAGCAACATGGATACAATACTCTTAATATGCATTACAATTTCATTGCCTTTTTCAAAGGTTTACTAACTTCAAGATTGCAAATAGGTTAGAAAGTAACAAGTTACTATGATTGTAAGATGTAAAACTGCTTATGAACTATTGCAACACAAAGAATCACTTTCTCAATGACTAAACTTTAGGATTATTTTTTATTGTAATGCTGAAAAAATAAGCAAGCATGAAACCTACAGATCACACAATGACACTAGATCCATATCTTTCAATAATAACTCTTAATGCAAATAGATGCAATGCTCCAATTAAAAGACATACGGTATCAGAAAAGATAAAAGAAAAAACAAGATCCATCTGTATGCTGTCTATGCAGACTCATTTTAGACCTGAGGACTCCTTCAGATTGAAAGTGAGGAGATGGAGAACCATCTATCATGCTACTGGGAGTCAAAAGAACGCTGGGGTAGCCATATTTGTATCAAACAAACTAGGTTTTAAACCCAAGACTATTAAAAGAGAAGAAGGGCATTATATCATAATTATGTGGTCTATCCATCAGGAAGAGCTAACAATTGTAAATGTTTGTCTCCAATAGAGGACACCCAAATAAATAAATCGATTAATCACAAACATAAGCAATCTTATTGATAATAATACTATAATTGTAGGTGACTTTAATACTCCACTTATGGGGCGCCTAGGTGGCTCAGTCGGTTAAGCAGCCGACTTCAGTTCAGGTCATGATCTCGTGGTTGGTGAGTTGGAGCCCCGTGTGTGGCTCTGTGCTGACAGCTCAGAGCCTGGAGCCTGCTTCCGATTCTGTGTCTCCCTCTCTCTCTGCTCTTCCCTTGCTCATGCTCTGTCTCTATGTCTCTCAAAATAAATAAATAAAAACGTTAAAAAAATTAATACTCCACTTACAGAACGGACAGGTCATCTAGGCAGAAAA
>PITB01033038.1:0-14396 GCA_004024585.1 Paradoxurus hermaphroditus
ATAACGTTTAATAAAGTCCTTAGAGACTTAAGTTTACTCTTCTACTAAGCCTGCATATGATTTAAAATACTCTTGAATACTCTTAAATTATAATACAGCCCAAGTCCCCTAAACTCTCTCTGATCAAAAGGCTGGCAGCTTGAGGCATAGTGAGTTTATTTTCAGTAAAGAAGAAGGGCAGGCTGGGATAAAATAGAGCCATTTTGTCCCCATCTAGCATTGACAACAGTTTTTATTGAGGAAAAAGTCAAGATGGGAGTTGATTCAGGTTAAATGTCATTATCCATTCTGTAATTTTTGCAGACCTCAGAAAGCTGTCTGAAAAGAAGTCAGTTACACATAATTCTAGAGAGTAGACATCTGGTCAAACATAGTTTGACAGAGAGTTCAAGTGCCTCACAACACAGTGTTCTTCTGTGTGGTATTCCTTCCCAGTATGTGTCTAAATCAGGAAGCCCATCCCTAACTTCACCAGTACTCTTTGGATTTTCTAATTCGTTAATTACTTTGGGAGGCCTCACAAAGTATCAGGTAATAACATATCTTGACAGTGTGCATTTGTCACCAGTGTAAACAAAAAAACAAAATAGAGAAGCTTTGGAGAGAATCTCGCAATGGATATAAATGACTTAGTTAACATCATCTGTTACTTTTGTACTCTGTATTATAATCTGTTAGTGACTATTGTGGTTGAATTTTTTTGTTTGTTTGGTTTGACATGGTAAAGAGAAGAACAGTTTGTCTTGTACAAGAGCAGCATGGTTAATATACACAGAATTGGTTTTAGTTTTACATTCTAAATAACTTTTTGAAAAAACAATGACTTCTATAAACTATCTGCAAGTCAGATGTATTGTTTCATTAGTATTTTACTATCCGTTCCTGGTTAATAGTAGTAGTGTCAGTAAAAATAAAACAAAACATGTTATATTTAAGAATCGAGAGGAGGTAACTTTAACTAAAACATCCTTTGCTTCTATATGATAAATATATTTCCGGCAGCATGCAGCTTTTCCTTTAGTTAAGCTTTCAACATTTCGCTTGCCTCTTTTGTTCTTTCTTCAAATGAAGAATGGAAATCTGGAAGAAGTAGTTGTACCCTATGCATACCGGAGGAAGCTCACCATGATGTTCTTGTGGATGAAGCCCCTCCGATATCGAGCTGGTTTCAAATGTGGATATTCTTCAGTGCTGGTGATTCTAATATTCCAAACCTTCTTCCAGGCCTCATAAAGTTGAACGTGTACAGGGTAGACGCCCGAGTGGTGAGGGGCCACCGCATAGCCCATGTCCGTAGGAATGCCATGCTCCTAAGACCAAGCATATGTTAATTAGAATGTGGGAAGATTTATCTTGATCCCGTTTTCACCCTAGGACTTTCAAATGTGGTATAAATGCATTTGTTTAAATCCATCATTATTTAATTGTATTGTAAAACTTAAGTAACAAACATTAAGACCTCTAGACATCATGAAGCCTGGTAACCGTTCCACTAGTCTTGATGTTAACACATTTGTGTCGAAGAGGGGGTGGAACAGGACTAAAGATTTTAGTGAGTAACTTGAAAGAGTCTGCATTTAGTGCATCTTGTCATAGCACCTGTTCTTCCTTCTCATAATTTCAATAAGTGAAATAACAAGCACTTGCTACAAACAACACTCAGCACTTCCCACAAAATAAGACCAACCTTTATTGGAGGAATAGAACACATTCCGAGTTTGCTAGATCTGCTAACAGGATTTTCTTTTGCCTATTGCCCAGGTTCTACCAAGTTTTCCACATTTCTGCTGGTCCCTTGGCATATGGCCCAATAATAGACTATGTTCCCTGCCTTGGAAGAAGCATGCACTTTCAATGAGAAAATATGTTAAATCTTATAGAGCAATTTTCTTTGAGGTTGAAGTCCTGGTTATAGTAAAAGTAGAAAGTAGAAAGAGCCAAATAATCTGGAAATTTAGTTGATTTGAAGTCAAGATTTTGTATATAAAATGAGTCCAGTTAAAAAAAAATAGTTTTTAAAATCACACATACATGCATATACGCACATACACTACTATCTTCTATTCAGCTGATTCTGACCAGGTCAGAAAATTCCAAAAATAAATCTATATGACATCTGGATATATTACTGGGGGTTTGGGCAAACCTTGTATAATGTGATTGTTCTTCTTCATTTGAGATGGTCCATTAATCCTGATACATAGAGGAATCTTTTGGCATAGAGGAAAACTGCACAGGCATAAAAGATGAAATGTGTCCTTTTTATAAAAAGATCACCCATGCCTTCAGGAGTAGATGTGTATTTTTTCTCCTGAAAGATAGTTTATTTTTCTAGCTGTAATTTCAATTGCTTTATAGTCTTCAAAAGTTCCACCTAAATAGGTTTTCCTTGAATTAGTCATGGCTTTTCTTCATGTCAAAGAAAACTTTCACAGACAGAGAACCATAGTATCAGGCTGCTAAACATATTGTAGAAATATGCTACAAATGGATATGGAAAATGAGGCTAGCTGTGTTGATAGTTTGTATAGCTAGCTTTTTTGTCCTCCCAACTTCTATTATAACAGGAGGTGATGAAGTATATGAAGCCCCTGAACATTGAAAGAAAACAGTTTGCCGACGGTTTGTAGTTCCTTAAGTATCAGTCACACTCCTTCACACGGCATAAAAGGCCCTCAACATTTGGTCCCAATTCTGTCTATATGGCCTTCTCTCCTACCAGCTTCCATCCTTCCCACACCCAACGTCTGATGATTCCCTTCAAGTCTTTGCTCTACACTGTACACACTGTTCTTCTCAATTGGAATACCCTCTTCCTCTTGTAAATTCTGTTCATCACTGAAGACTGAGTTCAGGCAGGTGTAGCTGGAGTTGCTGAAAAGGGACACTGCCACATTTGTACCACAAGGAAGAGCATGGTTAGTATTAGAGTGGAGTGGCCCATGCCTGTGTTTCTGAGGGGTGACAGAGAAAGTTTCATGTTCTTCATTTTATTTGCCTCTTTGTAGAAATTACCATATTTATGCAAGTATTATTTTATCATTTAGACTTTCACTAAAAACTGAGTTGAAACATTTCACTGCATTTTTCTACTGTTTTTTTTTAAACTCAAACTAAAGCAAATTTTTTTCAACTAAAAATAATTTACCAATGCATACTTTGTGTTAGAAAAGGTCAGTGAAGTATTCATCTAAATTGCTTAAAAAAAGGGGTACAGTGATAATGGACTGGGTGAAAGAAAATGAATTTCAATCATAGAAATTTAAAGAAAAAAATAACAATTACAGGTTAACAGTTTTTTAAGAAGCAAGGAAAAAATTCACAATGATGGGAACTGCACTATTAAATTCAAATATCTCCAAATTTGTAAGAGATGATGCTAATAGAAAGCTCAAGGTGGTTTTAAGTGCCCATAAGTGTTTGGCTCTGTCTTCAGGAACGCCATGTAAGAAAAGGATGGTCCTGAACAGCAGGGACACTTCCCTTATCCTGGAATATTCCCCAATATTGGGGGAACAATTTTATACACAATTTTTGTTTTTATTTCCAGCTCTTAACACTGAAGAAATGCTGAGGCTTTTTAGTCTCATCTTTTATTTGTGTGGTGATCCAGTGTGTCACAGTGGTAGAGAACGCCCCTCCTGGAGTCAGACATATCTGGTCATTTCACTCTCCCCTTTTCCACCCGTGTGGCCTTTGGCAAATGATTTATGACCTCTAAGGCTCATGCCCTATTCTCTAAAATGCTACTCATAGAGTACTTATCATAAAGGGGTTGAGAGTAAATTAAATCATATTATACAGGGAAGGCATTTAGTGCATGATATACATTCAATGCATGTTGTTTATTGTTGTCATTATTCACCTGACTCCATTTTTTTTTAATAAGCTATTATCCTACTCCTCAACTATAATGTGGATATTATGAAACCACTGGGCCACCTTTTTATCAGTAAAAGAGCTAGGCCCTCTTTTCTATTTTCACTGCAGATTTTGGGTGTTTCTCCTGTGAGGATTCTGTGACTTGTATCCTAATATCTCCTCTTGTGTCTGCTTCCCTCCTGATCTATCCAAATTGTCTCAACCAGTGCCATGTGGCTCCAGCTTATAAATCGTTGAAAGTTAGTTAGTAGAAAATCTCTTTTAAAAGAGCTTTAGATAGGACAACATAAACTGGCCTCCAAGTTTACATTCAATACCAAAAAGAACACGTGAAATGTTATTGCACAGAAAAGTTTGGGCTAAAATGTAGGTAGTGTGTTTTGGAAGGCAGACTAGGTTTTAGAAGGTTTAGCCATAATGCTTAATTCTTGACTGAATATTTTCTTCAAAGCCTTTTAATGTGAAATTAAACATATATTATTTTGTTACATGGGGCCAAAAGTATAAACAATAGACATTTAGCTTAAAAAGTTAATTCTCCTTCTTCATTAATCCTTAAGAGTAGCATCTTAGTTCCAGGAACTCTGTAATCCACACCAAGAATTTCCTAGTGGAGGACATGGACCAAAAAGACTGGGGAATATGGCTATGTTACTATGAAATGTAAGTTAAATATTTAGAACACAAGTGGGATTAATTAGTGTCACAGTTGAACTCTGCATCCCCACCTCTCACCTCTGCCAGATATGCTTTTTCCTCGAGGTTCCTCCATGTCATTAAATGACATTATCAGTCATCATCTAACTAGTGGCTATATAGAAAAACTTCGATGTTGTTCTTGATACCTTTTTCCTCATTCTGCATTAAATCCAGTCCATTTTCATATCCTATCAGTACTACCTCCAGTTTACATCTTAAATCTGTCCACTTTTCTCTAATTCTGTCATCACCATTACCCTAGAATAATCTACCATTTTATTCCATGGGCTTCAAACACAAGCTCTTAACTCTTCTACCCTTTTCTTCTCTCACTGAATCTAATTCATTTTCTACATAGCAGCCAAAGTAAGACTTAAAAGTTGCAAATATGAGCCTATAACTTCCTATTCACAATCTATCCTTGATTTCCCCTTGACTTATGGTAAAATACAAAATTCTTAGGATAGTTCCAAGCCTTGCGTGATAAGACACTTCTTTCCCTGGTCTCATTTTGCAACACTCTTCCCCCTTCACTGTATTTCCATCACATCAATCTTTTCATGAAATCCATCAAGCACTTTCCTACCTTAGCATCTTCCTATATATGGTTTTCTCAGCCTGGAATGTCCCTACTCCAACTCTTCACCTGGATAAATGTGACACCTCTTTTCGGTGATTCATTCTGTCATATCTGTAAAGAAGCCTTCACTGATAAGTCCTTATCTAAATTCAGTCCACATTAAGACTTCTCTTTATAGCCTTCATTTCTTTATCATAGTACACCACACAGTTTGCAAGTGAATATTGTTCTGTATAATTATTTCTTAATGTCTCTCTTCTTTACGAAATAAGAAGCTCCATAAGTTCTGGGTTCTGTTTTGTCTCCTGCTGCATGCCCAGTATCTTGCCAATAGCAAGCACTCAATAAATATTACTGAGCAAGTTTGTGAACTGATTCTTACCACCTCCCCTCATTTTAACTTTCATTTTCTCAATGGTCTCAGTTAAGCTCTCAGTTTGCCTGCAGAATGGACATATGGTACCTCACAGGGAAATTTAACACTTACATGAGTAATACATGAAAACATTTTTCAGACTGTAGCTAAAAATTTTTATTCAAGTACAAAACAGACACATTTATTTGTTATTATGAACTTATATGTTTAAATTATACTGTATAGAATAAAAATTGTAAGATTTTCATAAATTATAAATTTAAATGCTTCCAAAAGGAGAATGTGAAGATAATACATTTTTATCAAGCAAAAATGATCCCATATTCCTTAGAAAATTTCCCCCCAAAACTAAAAGAATATTAAAAAAATTTGGTATTCAGGTATTTGAGCTACTCAGTTAACTTCAATACTGAAGAATCATTGTTTATTATAATCTTTGATAATGTTTATTTAAATTCTTGCTAGTATAAGAATGGTACTTTACTTTTTAAAAAATTGAGTGCAGTTAACATACAATGTTTACATCAGCTTCAGGTGTTCAGCTTGGTGGTTTGACAAGTTTATACATTAAGCTGTGTTCACCACAAGTGTAGCCACTATCTGTCCCATTATATCACTATTACAATATCATTGACTGTATTCCTTATGCTGTACCTTTTATTCCTGTGACTTTCTTATTCCATAATTGGAGGCCTGTTATCTCCCTCTCCCCTTCACCCATTTTGTCCACCCCCCAGCTCGCTGCCCTCTGGTAATCACGAGTTTGTGTATTTATAGTTCTGATTCTGTTTTTTTGTTTGTTTATTCTTTTTTTTTTAAAAAAAGATTCTACTTATATAGTATTTGTCTTTCTCAGTCTGACTTATTTCACTTCGCATAATGTAATGGTACTTAACTTACTTTTAACATTTTTCCTTTTCAATCTTTATAAACAGAAGAACCTTTTAAATTTCCATTTGTGACTAGATTTGTTGCCTGTTTCCAGATTTCTCAGATTAGCAAGTTTGAAAAATAATATAATTAGAAAACCCACAATGATAGGCAACCAAACAGACATTCTATATTCTATAGTAGAAAAAATCTAAAAGTTCATTACAACGTAATTTGGAAAAACTTCTAAGTGCTATTCTACAGTTCATTTTGGTTAGAATGTTCCATTTCCTCAGTTACATAGAAGTTCATTCTTTGGTTAACTATCTCATAGTACTGAGAATTTACATTTACAATTTACATGGGTTTATGATACAGTTTCTGTATGTTTACATTTGGTAGTATATTTTGCAGTTGTGTCTAGAAAAAATAGTGTTTTGCTTTGATTTTTTTTAAACGTTTTTCTATTTTATTTTTGAGAGACATAGAGACAGAGCATGAGCAGGGGAAGGGCAGAGAGAGTGGGAGACACAGAATCTGAAGCAGGCTCCAGGCTCCGAGCCATCAGCACAGAGCCTGATGCAGGGCTTGAACTCACAGACCACGAGCTCATGACCTGAGCCAAAGTCGGCCGCTCAACTAACTGAGCCACCCAGGTGCCCCTGTTTTACTTTGATTTTTAAAGTGGCTTCCGTAAAAGCTATTGCTTTTCACATAGAAAAGAATACATTTTTCTATATGATAGGAGCATGTTGGAAAATGAAATTAGAACCTTTTAACATAAAAGACATATGAGTGTATGCACACATATATGCACACATATGCACATGTATGCACACATATATGCACACGTATGCACACATATATGAAGAAAATGATTTATGAAACTATTCCTTTGAATTTGAGGAGCATTTTAAAGGTTCTAAAGACAATTTCCTAAAGTGAAACTAATAGGACACACACAAAGTTTAGCTTATAGGAGCCCAGGGGGCCTCTCTCCCATCTGGAGAAGGAGTTCAGTAGCAGTTACAATACATGTAAATTACCATTTCAAAAAAGTGAATTCCTTCTTCACCTAGAAAAAAACCAAGCAAGTCAGGATTTATCTTTAGGTTAGGGAGTTAAGGTTTGGAATTGAATGATAACATTGTCAATATTAAAATATGTTCCTGTTATAAATGAGAGTATCTCTGCTATGGTTTGAAATAAAAGATTCTGAAAGAAATAATTACCTTAGTATAGAAATTTGATATTTTATTTTTTTCAATTGTGCAAGTAGTCACTAAAACTCAGATTAAAATTCTGTGTTTCTTTGACATAATCTTTGTGGTTTTAGAAGTGATCTTATATTCAGATGCTAAGTATAAATGTACCATTTTTAATCCATGATCTAATCTTAAACTAACATGTGTAATTTTCCACCTATAAATTTAAGGAAGCAATAATCTCTTAAAAAGTGATTGGCATATTTACATAAATTTGGTTAATTTTTAGAGATTGGGCCAATAAATTTACTTCTAGGTTTTTTACATGGTAATATTAAATTCATCATATAAATTTGTTTGCTGGTTGGTATGTGGAAACTCTGCTATGATCATCAAGTTGTTTTTAATACAATTTGTTTAAGAGTTTAAATTCATCCTCTATTGGCAGCTGTTGCATAATAAAGAATTTGGCTGGTCTTCATTATCCCTGGTTCCTGGGAGATAAGCCTGAAATCCTTAAGACTTTCCTGAGTGATAGGAATGTCTTTGTTATCAATGGTGGGCCCCTGAGACCATATCTGAGCTTATGCTGACAAGATGATTCAGAATGCGGTTTGGGCAGGCCAGAAAGGCCACACATTTAATTAGAGGGGAGGGGCTTTGAGCCAGGTGATATTGGCCTGACCTCCAGGTAAGGGGAGGAGAACTGGAGATTGAGTTCAATCACATGGTCAGTGATTCAGTCAATCATGCCTATGAAAGGAAACCCCAATAAAAATTCTGGACACTAAGGCCTATGTGAGCTTCCCTGAGTCCAGAAACTCCAGGAAGGTGATAATCTTTGTCTCATAGTTTGAAAGAAGCATGCCTAGAGTAACACAAGTCTTTGGATTAAAGTGTTAAAGGTGTTAATAATGAAACCTTGTGAAATAGAGTGAAATAACCCATGAAACAGAAGTGTGACCTTATTAGTCTGAAGTTACTCAGCTCTGGAAAGGAATATATAGTGTTTCATCAACTACATCTTGAGAAAATAATCTTATTCTTCCCATATTTAAAGATGCCAAAATCCATGACAGTGAAATGGTTGGTGTCTACCAGACAGTATCAGGGATAAGGAGAGCACAGTATCATGGAGGAAGTACAGATCTAGGGGTCCTTGGCTCAAATTCAGTGCTGCCCTTCATTACTTGTAGGAATTTGGGCAGGTCTCAGCGAGCCTCACTTCCCTTGCTTGCCAAGTAGGGGTAATAAAATTAATTCTAAAGAGTTGTATAGAATGGCAGATATAATATAAACAATATTATTGGTCAATTACTATTTAATTTCCTTTCTCTTTACTAATACTCTCTTTTTTTTCCTCGGTGTGGGGAAGGGAGAGCAAAAGAGGGCAGGGGGAGGGGCAGAGGGAGAGAGAGAATCTTAAGCAGGCTCCACACTCAGTGCAGAGCCCAATGCATGACCTGAGCTGAAATCAAGAGTCAGACACTTAACTGACTGAGCCACATATTCTCTTCCTGTTTTAAGCAACAAAAAGACAAGGAAAGAAAGGTAAACTAAGAATCCTTCCACACCACTTCTACTCTTTAAAAACCTCCTCTGAATTCTTATTTAAGAGGAGACCTTCCTAAAGAAGATACATTATCGCTATCAATCTCACCTAAAATAAGTTTTATAAAAAGTATGTATTTTTTCCTGGAAAAAGTAATTGATATTATGAATAAAATGGGAGGTAAAAATACTCTTCACGAAGAGTATTTGCGAAGCCTCATTCCCTTGCTTGCCAAGTAGGGGTAATAAAATTAATTATAAAGAGTTGTATAGAAATAAATCTGATAAGGCTATAATAACAATATTGGCAAAAACCCAACCCTCCTTGACATCACATATTCCCCTTCAGGCATTACTCCAAGTTAACAACTTAGCTGAAAAACTGAAATGAAATTTAGTATGCCAAATGCATTAAGAAATTCCAGGAACAAAACTTAAGCCAGTAATGCAGCACCAATACTGAAATTTAACCTTCATTTTCACTGGTAACCCCTAAGAAGGAATGATTTGGGGGAGAGTGACAGATTTTCTTCCAGTCTTCCCTATTAATGGTGTAATCTATTTTGAGTAAGTTTCTATTTAACAGAGCATGTTGCTTTCCTCTCTTCGAGTTCCCTTCATTTTTCTGAAGTGTCATCATATCGCTGTTGAGTGTTTCACAAGTAAACACGCCACTAAAGGGTGTACTTTTGTAAGAATACTCAAAGGAATGATGCAAACACTTGTACCTTACACAGGCCAGGCTGAATATTTTGGATTGCTGCAATTTCTTCAAGTAAACACATGAAGGAATTTGTAGAAACATAAAAAATGAATTTATGAAGATTCTTTTTAATGCTGTAGCAAAATAACCAAAAATAAAATGATCTGCAGACACAATAGAGGAATCAGAGGGTTTAGTTTAATCCAGCTTTCTCAGAGTTTGAAGTGATGAGTCTTATGTGGACCTTTGGGGTCCCTGAGAGGTAACAAAGCTATAAACAATTCAGGGACAGGCTCAAATTCCCAAGGTACTAATCTTTCTGAACATGCACAGGGTTGATTAGAGTGGGAATCTTTAATTCTGCCTAGTACCAGTTTTAATTGAAGTTTAATATTCCAGAAAGAATAAAAAAGTTGATATTTCTCTTTGTTATAACTCCTGCACACCTATGGTATTTATAATGGCCACCAGGACAGTTCACACTCGTGGTGTGGTTGCACAAACACAAGAAATTACATAAATTATATAAACAGCTACTTAAAAGAAAACCTTGTAAAAAGTCAGATTTTAACATTCTGAATTAGTTTAAAATAGCTCTTTAGGGAAGTAATAACATTCTGATTATAATGTTTTGCTAACAGCAGTCAATAACAGTATCGATGGCATGGCAATTTTCAATTATACAAACTATGCTGGTTACATGGGCTTTGGAGCTTGACAGACCTGGGGTCAAATCCTTTCTCAGCTTTCACTGGCTGTATGCTTTAAGGAAAATTATATAAAAATTCTGAGCCTCATTTTCTGCATTTTCAATACGGCGATGATCAGCCTCAGAAGTGGTTGTGAGCAGATTTATTCAAGATATGTGAAAAGCACTAAGCATGATGTCTGGGAGATACATGGAGCTCAATTTTCTCTTCCTGCATTTCGTCTGGGGAGTCTAGAAGCTTTCTAACTGAAATGCAGAGTTCTGTTTCATGTAGGGGAATTGAATAATAGAATTTCAAGTTTCACAGCCTTCACTGATGTAAGCATAAATCGAACAGAACGGGGCGGTAAGGAGGTGAGTTTGGATGCTGCCTCACTGATCCAGGGGTGGAGTGAAAGATGTGGAAGTGGAGCGGGGGTCAAAAACACTGAAATGGAGCGGGATATGGTGCAAAGAAAGAAGTCAGGGAAATTGTTGAACGATTGTGGACATGGAGGGGCAGATTGAAAAGGCCAAAGCAGATGAAAGGTCAGCATGTGTGTGGGCCTTAGAGTCATTTCTTCTTTTGCCATCACTTCCATCCCTGCCATGTTTATGATCACCTCTCAGAAAACAAATGCCTCTTCCATTTTAACTAAATATAAGGCACTCAAAAAGGAAGGAGCAGTCAAAATTTAGTAGCAGCATGCACGGATCTGGAAATAGACCTTTCCCCAGCTCCATCGCCGCATCCGACTCCAGCTCACCACGAAGAGTTTCTTGGAGATTTCATAAAGGCTTTTAGTTCATTCTGTGTCCAAATAAATTTGGGCAGTGCGGGACTATTTTCATGTAGGACATGTACTAAATTTATCTTTCTTTTTACAAAACCAGTTTAAATTACCCTGCATGTGCTGGAGATGCAATGGAGAATTTTTTGTTTTTAGGGAAAGAAAGGAAAGGAATTGAGGAATAGTTTTCTACACTCTCCAGCTTATTAGAGAGCATGAAATCTTCCCATAGAATGGAAAAAAGTAATCTGGAAAGGAATTTACAAAGAAAAGGATTCTAAGCCCCTGAGGTAATCAAAACCACTTTCAAAAGTGTAATGACGTATCTACATGAGAAAAAAAAAGCTGTGTCTCTGTAGAATGGGTAGGAGGGGTATCTGCACGTAGGTGCAATACAGAGCGTCTAAGGAAAAGAAGTTCATATCTACATACTTTAAATAAGTATACACAGATAGAAAATTGGGAGGCTTGAACCTCGATGTTATTTTTGACCTGTTACCACCTTTGGCTTCCTCATCATCCATCCAATAAGAAGCCCTATTGATTCTATTTCAGAAATAGTTTTTACATTTCTCTCTTTTATAATTTCACTTCTGCTGTTAGTTTTAAAGCTGTTATTTATTTCCTCTTCCTTAATTACGTCCATAGTAATTCAATTTGTCTGCTTACCTCCAGTCTCTCTGCTTCTCTCCATCCTCAATACTCCCTCTCTAATGTTCTCTGATTTTGTTTGTTTGAGAGAGAGAGAGAGGCAGAGAGAGAGACAGAGCAAGAGTGCAAGCTGGGAAGAGGGGCAGAGAGAGAGAGAGAAAGAGAGAGAGAGAGAATATTAATCGGGCTCCATGCTTAGCACACAGCCCGATATAGGGCTCAATCCCATGACCCTGGCTGGGATCATGACCTGAGCCAAAATGAAGAGTCAGATGCTCAACTGACTGAGCCACCCAGGCACCCCTAATAGTGTCAGATTCTACAGTCTATGTGGAAGTGACTGAACTCTGGGAAGGAGATGACAATGTCATCTTGGAGTTCACAACGCTTAAAATATGTAATTCTGAAAATAATGAGATGTGAAATTTCAATTTCAGATAGCAGATTTTAAAACATTCTGATAGAAAAAGGTGAAACAATTGCTAAGAGTACACTAAAGTAGTATAGGTAAAGAAGGATCAGGGATTCAAAAGGTGTAATTCTTTCTAGAGAATTATAATTATTCAAAACAAGGAAAAAAACATCTATTTAACATAGTGATTAAGAGTCAGAAACTCTGAATTCAAATGCCAGAACTATGGCTTTGCTGTGCTGAGGATTTACAAAACCCCTTCAAATATCAGCTTTGTCTTTGTCTATAAAATAGAGATGAGATCAGGAGTGTTGAGATAAGAATTAAATATGATTAACAAGAGAAAAATAAGATTATTAATTAACAGTTCCAGCCATATTGTGAAGGGTCAATAATATTAGCTATTATCTAAACAAACTCTTTATAGGGCTCTCACATACCCCGGGGTGTAAAACAGGTACATGAGATGAAAGCAAGTGCAAACAGCCAATGACAAAAACAACTAACCAAACAAAATAAACAAAAATCGTAGAAGATACTGTGAAGGAAGCTAAATTTATTATCCATTAATTGCTAATTAAAACAACTCTAGTCACCAAAGATACACAAGGAATATTATTCCATGTTCACAGTTGGAAAGGGGGGGGGCTAAATTCTTTGATGATTGGGGGGGAAAGCAGAAATGCCCAGTATCTCTTCTGATTCTACTTTCTCTATCAAGGAGAACAGCTTTTCAAAATATGTATGATGGTATAAACATAAAATTAGATGAAATGACATGATATACTAAATTGTAAACTCTAATAAATTATTTCAATTTTCTAGGCTCAAAAGAGCATGTCTTAAGGTAATTAAAAATAGTAAAACTTGTAGATTTTTAATTACCTTAAGATGTGCTCTTCTAAGCCTGTTCAACTTGATCAATAACTTGATGAAGATGTAAAAGACATACTGATAAAATACACTTATAAAATATATGGATGACACAAAGCTAGGACAGACACAATGCATGTTAAATAATAATCAATCTTTACAAGTATGGTGATATACTGAAACACTGAACATATAACAAATATGAAATGTTAAAGAGGTAGTTTTAACCACAAAGCTAGCATTCAGTTAACAAAAGCTATTGGACAAAAACAAATACCTGAAGGCTGAATAAATAGCTCATGGATAGAAGGTCTGGCAGACACAGGTGTGATATGATGATTTAAAAAAAATGTGCTCTTTGACTACATAAATAGAAGTAAAGTGTATATAAAGGGAAAATATTTTCCTGTTTTCTGTTTTAGTAATAGTCGCATAGGGGCAACATATATATGGAAACAGAATGACAGGTTAGATGTCGTACAATTATGGCAGCTGGGATGATGAGGGGATTTGAAAACCTATGGAATGCTTCAAGATACATAACTTAGAAGTATATGTAACTATATTAATCATGCCTTTTCATTTTCTGTATTTCTGATGCTCTGACATCTGAGGCCTTGCTGACCCCGGAAAGACTTCCTCTCCCAGGGCTATCCAGTTCCTAGAGATAAACACCTACCCAAGGGCATGATTTCCCCATGCAAACCAATCAGTTCAGGGTCCCTACTCTCAACCACTTCCTTTTTTTTTTTTTTTTTTTGAGAGGAGAGGACACAAGTGAGTGAGGGGCAGAGAGAGGGAGAGAGAGAGAGAGAGAGAATCCCAGGAGGGGCAGAGAGAGAATCCCAGGAGGGGCAGAGAGAGAGAGAGAGAAAGAGAGAGAGAGAGAGAGAGAGAGCCGGGGCTCACATGAAGAGGGCCTCTAGCTCACCTGATATGGAGCTTTAGTTAATGAACCGTGAGTCAGATGCTTAACTGCTTAACCAACTGAGCCACCCGGGCACCCCACAATCAGTTCTTTCATAAGCTGAACTGGTACCTCCCTGCCCTCATCACTTCAGGGCCAGGTATAACACAATTAGAAACAGCCCCTTTACAACAGTGGTAACTGAAAT
>PITB01033039.1:0-14397 GCA_004024585.1 Paradoxurus hermaphroditus
GCAGCTATGCACGGAACAGAATGAGGCTAAAATGGAACGGACCATGCCGTAGCCTGCAACACTTCTGAAGGATATGGGCACTGACGGGCCCACACCTGTCTAGGGGTGTGAGCATGTATGTGCTAAAACAAGAGAATAGTATTGTCACTGTTCACAGGAGCAACAAGGGAGTGAGGCCTCTGTGTTCTGATTCTGGTCATTTAAATCTCAGCAGCACAGGGGACAGAAAAAAAAAAAAGACAAGTGCACGTGCATGGAATTACTATATCACAGATGGAATGGGGTGGACGGCTGGGATTACAGATTTTATACACGGACACTCATCACGATGAACTGGATCTTTTAAATCCTTCAGCTGAGATTTCTGAAACCCAAGATCTCAAATTCTGGCCTTAAATCACGATGTAATGATGGTCAAATTTGAGAGGTAAGCAGTGGACAGTAAAAGCATTCAGATCTCTTTGGAAAATTAAAAAAAAAAACTACAACCAAAAAAAAAATGAAGTGGACACTGGACCCTGTGCCGGTTGTAATCGGTCGTCCTTTTTCTTCTTCCAGCTGCCGTGGTTTGGGATGATGGCCACTGGGCAGACCATAAAGAGACATCGGAGGGAATGTCTAAGCTGGATGATTGTACAGTGGTCTCAGATTTTACTTTTATTATTTTATCTTTCGAGTTTATTTATTTTGAGAGAGAGAGAGAAAGAAAAAAAAAAAAAAAGAAACAAGAGTGGAGGAGGGGCAGAGAAAGAGAGAGAATCCCAAGCTGGCTCGCACTGTCAGGGCAGAGCCGATATGGGGCTCGAACTCACAAACCACAAGATTTGATCTAAGCCAAAACCAAGAGTTGGCTGCTTAACCGACTGAACCACCCAGGCAACCCAACATTTTTTTTTTTTAATTTATAAGTGGGAGATGTCATATAGTGTCTCATTGATTTTGCTTTTAAATCTCTGAGTAAAGATAAAGAGATGGGAGGTCCAAGGCCACACTGCAGAGAAATCTGTGGTAGGTATCATTAATTAGTGTACGCCACTTGCGTTTTCCTAGGTTGTGCACGGTACTTAGGGCACTAACTAAATGACTGACGTAATAAGCCTAAATTCCCACGTTAAACATACTGCAGGTGGAATGTTAAACCTCTTAACAATCTCAATTAGCTATGATCCCAGAGGGCCAGAAGTCAGAAAGCCATCCTAGTGTTGGTGCTACCAATGGAAATAAATCTCATATTCCATCATCATCCTGAAGACCATCGTCTTGGTCTTGACTCAAATCTATTCCTATGAGTTCAGTTCAGTTAGAACTGGCCTTTGTCATACTACAGATTATGAACTTAAGTATTTTTAACTGTTTTTTCCTGAGTTTTGTGCTAAATTATGTCTTCTCTCTTCAACTTTCCTAATCTCATTTTGATTTCTTCCAACACCAAATGAATAATTTGACTTCATTTCTGTTAAATTTGATATTGGTAGATTAAACCCATCTTGGTGACTCACTGAAGACACCATTTTTCTTCACTTCCTACCACGTTATCGCCACATGTTTTATGTTAACACCAACTATAAAATCCAATCCAGTAATAAACATGTTTACAGAACATGGATTATGACCACCCTGTAGCATACACTAAGCCTCTCTTTATCTAATATGCGTAATTATAAGCTCTGATTTGATGCAAAAAATCCTACATTATTATAGAACTGTAATTTGGCATGAAAAATGAAGGGATTCATTTATTGGGTTTTCTGATCTTTCGGACACTTTATTTTAATTAGTTTTAAAAATAATTTTTCAAGGGGAGACTGGCTGGGTTAGTCAGTTACATGTCTGACTACGGCTCACATCCTGATCTCACAGTTCGTGAGTTCAAACTCCGTGTTGGGCTCTGTGCTGGCAGCTCGGAACCCGGAGCCTGCTTCGGATTCTGTGTCTCCCTCTCTCTCTGCTCCTCCCCTGCTTGTCCCCTGTCTCTAGTTCAAAAATGAATCAAGGTAAAAATTTTTAAAAATACATAAAAACAATTTTTCAACATAAAATTAAGGATGCTGTGAGTTTTCTAACCTATTTCTTGAAAGGGTAAAAAATAAAATTCTTAAGTTATAATAGTAGCACTGACCCCTAAAACTGCTACAAATTACAACATAGATTAATTTCAGTATTAGCTGTGAAAAATATACTTTGTCCATTCTTTGATATAATATAGTTCTATTTTCTACAGTTAGCAATTTTATTCAGCAACGACTTAAAGCATCACACACACACACACACACACACTTCAAAGAATAAAGAAGCATTCTTAAATACTCAGTGCGTGTACTGGACATAATTAGCAGATAAAGATCAATATCCCTCTGGCATGCACTTTCATCCAGAACTCTATTTAATAAAATTTTCTTTTGAAAATTAACAGCCAGTGTAAATACTTCATCTAATCTGCAAAGTCATTCTTTCATTATTATTTTAAAAGCATTTTTAATTAACAAAAATCCCATTTTGGTTAAAAAGTACAGACACAAATATCTCAGAATTGTAAATATATGAATTAACAAAAAGGAAAAGTATCAGTAATATGTGTATTTTCACTTTAATATAAATAATCAAGTTCTGATGGTAGAACTAAATCATGTATTTCTCTATAAACACTGATAGCATTTAATATAAAGAATAGAGAAAAGGCAGATGTAACTTATTTCCTCTTCTATGACATAGCAACTAAAGATCACGCATGTATTTTGGTTAAAATAGGAGCATTTTTAGGTCTACACGACACAAGGAAATACCATCTTGACTCGAAATTGCTGAACACATAATTCCAGAATTATATAAACTATAAACAGAGAGTCTTATTAAAGCTAGTAATATATAGGAAGAAAGTGCTATTGGCAGAGGGTTTACTCTGGAGGATCTATCCCTCATATATTTATATGTATTTACTCACTTCATATACTATGATGGTCACTGTGCAGGAAATCCTACTTCTAAAAAGGAAGATAACTTAGAGGAGCGTGGGAAAGGACATGGCCTAAATACACAGAAGTCAGAATACTCAGGGCCCATGTGTCCTAGGGTCAGAGAGAGCAAACTTGAAAATATGTAAGGAGAGGGGCGCTGCGATGGCTCAGTTAGTTAAGCGGTTGACCTCGGCTCAGGTCATGATCTCACAACTCAGGATGAGTTCAAGCCCCACGTCAGGCTCTGCACTGACAGCTCAGAGCCTGGAGCCTGCTTCGGATTCTGAGTCTCAGTCTCTCTCTTTCCCCTCCCCTGCTCGCACTCTGTCTCTCTCTCAAAAATAAATACACACATTAAAAAAATATGGAATGAGAAGCATATTCCTACCAGTAAATATGGCTGCTGTTACAGTTTTTTACATAGTCTGTATGCATATCCTCAGTTTTCCTCTTAAACGTTCAATAAATCACCATGATTCTTCCAGATATTTTTATCTTTTCTAAGACACACAAGTAGATCCAGTGTGCTGACAAGAATCGTCTTCATTTAATACAAGTAACTCAGGTAGAACTGACGAAAGCCAAAGGGGGACCGAGCAACTTCACGGCCAGCACTTCCTTCCTGTTGAGAATTCTGTTTCAGAACTGTTGGCACTTTGGAGTTCTGATTAGATGTGGTGAGAAGGGAGATCCCTTTCAGTAATATTTGTATTTATGTTTGTGTCTGTATACAATCACTATGATTTTTTTGGGTTAGTTACGGGTCTGATCTCAGAACTACAGAAGATGACTCTCTGACAATGGGGTCCAATAAAATGAACCCAGCGAGATCACCAAATGATTTATATCACGCACACTTTTAGAACAGCTTTTCGTGGTGTGCCTGGGTGGCTCAGTTAGTTAAGATTCCAACTTCTGTTCAGGTCATGATCTCCCAGTTCATGGATTCAAGACAGCTCAGAGCCTGGAGCCTGCTTTGGATTCTGTGTTTCCTACTCTCTCTGCCCCTTCCCTCTTTGTGCGTGCTCTCTCCCTCAAAACTAAACATTTAAAAATAAATAAATAAACAAATAAATAAATAAAATAAATTTTCATTCTTAATATGAAAGGTCAGGAAAAAAGTGAGAAAAACAGTAAATCATAAGAAAGAATTTTTAAAACTGAGATATAAGTCCAAACATAATTAATAAAGTTATTTCCCTAATAAAATAGAAAATATATCTTAATAAGTTTTGATGAATAATTATATTGTTTAAGCTTAATGTGCCACAAGAATATATTAAGCAATATATACCAAGCACGTATTAAGAGAATGATT
The DNA here is from genome assembly GCA_004024585.1 of Paradoxurus hermaphroditus. Taxonomy (NCBI): domain Eukaryota; kingdom Metazoa; phylum Chordata; class Mammalia; order Carnivora; family Viverridae; genus Paradoxurus; species Paradoxurus hermaphroditus. The sequence continues at coordinate 4,273 of PITB01033039.1, forward strand.
ATAACAAGACTGAGTATTAGATTTATCTATAGACTTTTGAATAAAAGGTAATCCCTGGCTCCTTTCCCAGAGACACTAATTTAATTGGCCTTGGCCTGGGGCATAACTTAGGCTTCTACGTTTTTCTTATTTAAGATTCATGGTTGATTTGAATGAGTTGTCAGGATTTAGGACCAAGACAGTACAGAAGGCAAATAATCAATCAAAAGAAAGATGGTAAAATTGCAAAAGGAAATTAAGACAAATAAAGCTCCAATAGTCTTAAACCCTTACCACAAGTAATTTAGTTTCAAAACTGAACTGTTAGAGATACAAAGTATGTTCTCAAGAATATGAATTTAGATGGAAATTAACCTGACATTCTTGGCATTTGTAGATCAAGTAAAGAATGAAAATAAAAGTTATTTTTATAATATTACTAATAAGAGTAAGCATAAGTATTGGTCAACCAAATATCTGATATCAATTGTACAAATACACAGCTTTTGTGAAGCAATAATAAAACATTCTATAATAGTAAATAACAATTATTATCGTTAAAAAACAGAAAATAAGACAAGGTGAAGTAAATCTTTTAAAAAGATACTTTGGCACCGCTTTCTGACAAGAAAGTAAAGCTGAAAATGAAATTAAAAATAAATAGAAAATACAAACAAAAACAATTTTTTTCCCTAAACGGCTTCTATTTTGAATAAAAAGAAAAACTATAATAACCTATACACTTGGTATCTGCTATAATACAAACTGATTTTCAACCGTTAAAGCTCTGATGTTAACCACAGGTAGAACTTTGCAGTGTCACTAGATCAAAAACAAAACAAAATAAAATGGCATAAGTGGATGATTACAATATGCTTATCAATTCCTTACTGCTTTCTAGAGCCTTTAGCCTTTAACTGAGGGACATAAAACACCCTATCCTTTTTTTACCGCCAAAGAACTGCTTTGAGAACCATAGCGTTGTTTTAATTCTTCCATATTCCTGTAGACACTATTTACTTACACCATAACTCATCAAAGTCAGGAACTAAATTCTGATAACATTGTTCCATGAAGGGCTGTAACGCAATTCGTGTCCATTGAAAGAACCAATGGGACATTTACTCTGAAGTTTGTGGTAGTTCCTTGGCTTTCACTACAAAGGAAAGAATTGGAGGTGGTTTCAGATTATTGAGTATATTTAGTTTTATTTCATGTTAACTTTCTTCTATATTCGTGACACTGGAATAGGAACAAGGGTTAAGCAGGTGTTTGAACTTGAAGGAACCACTGTTTGGCAAACAATGGGAACACTGACTAAGCTAATGAACACCATGAAAAAAGAAGCTGGTATTATTCAGGAACAAACAACCTCCCTAAAATAAGATGAATGGGTACTAAAGCCAAAGTAAGTCAATTGTGAAATACAGTACATATCATTTAAGAAATGAATAGGTAATTTTAAAGGTGCCATATTTGATTACGATGTTCTTTAATGGAAATTCACTAACTTACCATTTTAACTTTTGAAATAAAATCTACAAAGGCATTTTTTCACTTGAAACTCAAATATATTACTGAGATATTTAAAACACTGTAATATGAGAATAGCTGTGATATATCTAAAAATAAAGTTATTTTAATATGTTATCAGAGTCTAAGGAATTTCCTAACTCTTGGTAAAATAATATCATATTGACACAAGAAAGAGATAGAAAGATACCCTTGGTTGGTACAAAAAAAAATATTCCATGGAGTTGACACGTTTAGTGAAAATAACATTGTTAAATAAGTTACCTACTGGGTATACTTTTGAAAATGTTAAAATGATTTGTGCTTCATACTTTCCATCAAAATAATGGAATTAGTTGTATTTGAATTTAAAGTAGTACATGGATCCAAATGTACTTTTTAAAAATCTTTATGTATTTTTATTGTTTATTTTTATTTGAGAGAGAGAGAGAGATAGGGAGGGAGGGAGAGAGACACTGAGAGAGAGGAGAAGCAGGGAAGGTGCAAAAAGAGAGAGGGAGACACAAGCTGAAGCAGACTCCAGGGTCCGGAGCTGTCAGCACAGAGACTGATGCGGGGCTCGAATCAGGAACTGGTGAGATCATGGCCTGAGCCAACATCTGACGCTTAACCGACTGAGTCACCCAAGGGCCCCTAAATGTACTTTTAAACCAGTGTTGAGACAGTGATCTGCAAATATGTGTTGATTAATCTATCCTTCCCTATTGATTTGACATTCACATTTATTATATATTGAGTTTAAAAATGCTTGGGATTTTTAGATATTATTAAGTTGTATGGTTATTTGAAATATATTTTATTTGAAATATATACAAGAGGGGCGCCTGGGTGGCTCAGTTGGTTGAGCCTCCGACTTCGGCTCAGGTCATGATCTCGTGGTCTGTGAGTTCAAGCCCCGCGTCAGGCTCTGTGCTGACATGTCAGAGCCTGGAGCCTGCTTCTGATTCTGTGTGTCTCCCTCTTTCTCTGCCCCTCCCCTGCTCACACTCTGTCTCTTTGTCAAAAGTAAATAAACATTTAAAAAAATTTTAAAAAAAGAAATATATACAAGAAATACATTTGAAATATATTTTATTTGACATAGATGCATGCCAATGATTTTTGTTATGTGGATAAAGCCACCACTGCTAAGAGATGAAAGAAAGCCAAAAGTAAAACATAAAGAGAAAAGGAGAATAAAAAGAAAGGAGACAGAAATGTGAAATTGAGCTGATGTTCTAGTTCCTAGCTACCATGATTTGTAAGATGCAAGTATATTTCTGTCTTTGGGTGCCATGAGATACCAGTGTCTAGTTAATAAATTCTCCTTTCCTGAATTTGATTTGGATTTTTTATTATAACCAAATATGCGCTACCTGATATAAATTACAAAGTGACATTCTAATTAAAGACTGCGCATAAGTGGCCCAGACAAGTACAACTTTTACTAAGGCTCAGTAAGTGAAGAATACATTATCAGGATGGGCCCATCGCTGTTAAAACACTGACACTGAAATGCCTTTTATTAAATGTATGATCTTTATGTAATTAAAGTCACATTTAGCTACCCAATGGCTGGTTTATTTCTTTAAAATTACCTAGAATAAACAAAACTCGCTTATGATATGAATCTTAATTGATACAATGCACTATGTACTTCAAGTTACAAGTATTTAAGCCAGGTGACATGCCTGTTAGCAACACTCTTTGCTCGGAGAAGACAGACAACACTTCAAGTGTCACGTTAAGGAAAATCTATTAATATACACAGTGATTTCCAAATGAACTGTATTTTCAGCATGCTCAATTACATTACAAACTATTAGAATTTAACAATTATAACTTCGGTCTCTGTAAGATTTCTTACCATTACTTGCTATATAAAGTTACCAGGTTAACTGGCTAGTACCAAATATAAAAAATTCTGACTACATGTGAAAATAATTATATTTAGGGGTTCCTAGGTGACTTAGTTAAGTGACCAACTCTTGATTTCGGCTCAGGTTATAGTTTCATGATTCATGAGATTGAGCCCCATGTCAAGCTCTGTGCTGATAGCTCAGAGCCTGCGTGGGATTCTCTCTCTCTCCCTCTGTATCTGCCCCTCCCTGCACCCGGATGCTCTCTCTCTCCCTCTTTCTAAATAAATAAACATTAAAAAAAATCAGCTGACAATCAGGAGCACTTGGGTGGCTCAGTGGGTTAAGAGTTCACCTCTTGAATGCAACTCAGGTCATGATCTCAGGGTTCATAGTTTCATGCTCCATGTCTGGCACTGGGCTGACAGTATTTGGCCAGCTTGGGATTCTCTCTCTCTCTGTCCCTCCCCTACACATAGGCACTGTCTCTCTCTCAAAATAAATAAACATTAAAAAAAAGAAAAAGAATTAGTTGACAATTAAAGACTACAAACATTGGAAAGCACTGCCCTAAAAAAAATGATGGGTCAATCTGCAGTGTGTTGTCATGTTTTGATAAAGGAAAGCAATACAGTTATTTCCCTATATAAGCAAATAAATAGCATGCATAAAAATTGTTTATGATATGAAGGATTAACAACTGAAAATAACATCTTTCATTAAATTATTATAGATGATGAACATGGAGACATTAAAATTTGAGTCACTGAGTAATAAAATATTTTCTGATTTGTTATTGTGTGTGCTTTGTTTTATTTTATTTGTACCGTATCAAGGAGCAAATTGTGGAAAAAGAAAAACATGGTAACTTAAAATGTCACATTTTTGGTGGCAATTTTCTTTTATTTTTACATATTTATTTTTTAATTATTTTTTCTGGTTTTCATTTAAATTCCAGTTAGGTAACACATAGTGCAATACTGGTTTCAGGTGTAGAATTTAGTAATTCGTCATTTAGGTATAATACTTGGTATTCATCACAAGTGCCCTCCTTAACACCCAGTACCTTTTTGAAACTTAAAACGGCGATGACCCACGCCTACTTTTGAATTTTGGATTCTTCATCATGGACTCCAGGGGTTAAGTTTCGATTCATGACCATCAAGTTACAATCTTGTTTCAACTATAGGCGTACCAACTTTGAGACTCTGCATATGATTTCACTGTGGAAATCTCTTCCTGACAACACCAATTCACCTACAAACCTAGTGGTGGAAAAAGCCTACTCTTCCAGGCAAAGTTAATGAAATTTGAGTAACAAAAGATGGCATGATTTCTGGAACCAGACTGTCTTGTGTAAAGTCTTTGCTCTCTACTAGTTAGGGACTTCTTAATAATCTGGTTCTTAAGACATAATAGCCATCTAAAAATGTAAACAAATACTCTGAAGCTAAAGGACCTTTTTATCTATTCATCAGAGGTTGGTAAATCTTTTGAAGAATGTGTTACAATTGTGTTGTCTGGTTAAATAAAGGTTTTCTGTATTATAAGTCAGGCTGATAACTTTAAGGTCATTTTTGATAATTCTGTACATCTTAGTAAGTTGATATCACCTAAGACTTCATCCAGTCTATCTTTTAGAATCCTATACATTCTATGATATAATATGGCATGGGAATTCCTTGAATGAAGACACTTAGATCTAGAAACTGAGCCTTGTCAAAATAAGTGTGTTATATTTGTTTGGTTTCATACCCATTAAAAACAACTAATGGTTTACAATGGAACTTCAGGAAGCTGCATAAATGTAGATATTTGTCAAATGACAAAATTACCAATCAATCCAACCTCCCCTAAAATATTTATGGCATACTGTGTAATTTTTGGTCTATTTTCCTATACTTGTTTCTTCTCTGCCCGGAAATTACTGTTTCCACTCGTTCCCTCTGAATCCAGTAACGTTCAGTTTGAACGTAAACTTGGCTAATTCTTTTCCTGGCATTCACTCCTTTTTTTTTTTTTTTTTTTTTTTTTTTTTTTTTTTTTTTTTTTTTTTTTTTTTTTTTTTTTTTTTTTTTTTTTTTTTTTTTTTTTTTTTTTTTTTTTTTTTTAATAAATGACATGAGTGTCCTTTTTCATTGGTTTCCTACTACCACCATTGAGCTCTCAGGTTGCATTTTATTATCTACATATGTTTCTCCATATCTCATTGGTTTATTAGTTTCCTGAGGACAGAAGCTGTTATCTTTGTTTTCCTAACAAGAAGCAAGGTGATCAGCACATAGTAGGTTCTTAATAAATATTCATAAAATGAAAAAGTGAACAATGAATGAATTCAAGAATAGAAGTTAAAAAAAAATAAGGAAACTGTGTGTGATTAACTGTTATGCACCTAGCTTGTGTGAATGGTGTTCTCATGAGCTAAATTTTTGCACTTTAGTTTATAACTAGAAAGCACAGAGCAGGAAAAACAGTGATGACAGTTCTGGAACTGAAAAAGATTGTAAAGTATGTTAAGGAAGGAACGAAGAATTTAGGCAGGGTTTTTAAAGAACAAAATATGGCAGGATTATAACACAATGAAATTCTGAGGCCTAGTACCTAATTTTGCATTATATGTTGGAAATAAAAAAGAGGTACTATCAGAAATGTTACAAAAATGTTACTTTTAGGAGCACCTGGTTGGCTCAGTCAGTTAGGCACCTAACTTTGGTTCAAGTCATGATCTCCCAGTTTGCGGGTTCAAGCCCCATGTCAGCGTCTGTGCTGATGGTTGAGAGCCTAGAGCCTGTTTCAGATTCTGTGTTTCCCTCTCTCTCTGCGCCTCCCCTCTTTGCGCGCGCTCTCTCTCTCTCAAAAATAAACATTAAAAAAATGTTACTTTTAGTGCAGTTAGTTATGTACATGGTGGACACATGCACATGTTGTGATATAACAAAGAGAAACTTATCAAAGTACATGAAAAATATCGATTACATTTAATTTTTATAAGTGAGAATTTTGAAAGGGATGAACAATTACTTTTAAATAAAGAAACAATTCAACTTTTAACAGTTTCTTTAAAGATTGGTGATGATTTAGTCCATAGATTACTTGCTCCTAAAAAGAAATTATCAGTGTGGTCACAAAATACAATAAACACACACGCATTCATCCACATGCACATTTGTATACACAAGTGTATACATAGCAAGCACACACACAAACAACTATAAACAAATAATAATTTTAAATTATTTCGTAACCCTCACTGGAAATCCATTCATTTCCACTAGTCAAGCCAAACTAGGAAATTGGCCATTTTTGCCATGACAACCTGTAAAATCTGCCACCTCCTTCAGGATCTACATGCATTCTCAACATTGATCATTTGCATTCAATGCCCAAATTAATTACAGATACCTTGGGAACAACTTATGATTTCTATGGAGGTCGAAAGTCATCTTTTGCTAAAATAGCTGAAAACTTCCTTCTAAGTTGGCATAAAAGGGAAAAGAGGAATTATGTTGAATAGAAAAATCAGGGAGAGTAATATCCTAAAGGCAGGGATCTTAAATGCCAAGTGCCCTGTCTCAGCCTTAACCATTCATTCTGAAAATGGCCTATCGAAAAAGCTTAGAGGGAGTGGTTTCATTACTGCCCCTTTGACACATGGAATACGTTTTCACTCGCAGGCCTCTGCATTTATTTAAGGCCAAATGTTGGACAACGAAACTGTCCTCCAAGGTATTTCATCCTCCCATTTTCCCCCTAGTTGGCCTACACAGCGATTTTTTTTTAAAATAACACTGTCTTTTTGGGAAATATTTTTAAATAAGACTTCAATCATGTTCCTCTTTAGAAATCATACAGCCCAGGAATGGAATTAAAAGAAGAGCTCAATTTACTTTTGAAGTCAACTTAATTAAAATATTTAGACGTCCCTATACATAAGGCTTTTTATCTATACGATTATGTTTTTGAGTCTTTTCTACACTGTATACGCCAATACTGATACTTACTTTCACTTGCTTATACTTCCATATCTGTATGTACGGACCCTTATTTATATAAATGGGTCAAGAAATTAATGACCAACTTCCTTTAGTGGATGGGTCAGGGACATAGTTCAGGTTCATACATGGTACATAGTACCATTCCTGAAATACAGTAGGGATGCCTAAGAAATAATTTAATAAAGAGCCCACCTCTTTTAATTCTTTATCCTAATAGGAATAAAAATATCAATTTTCTATCTTAGTTATCTATCTGGGAAATAAAGAAGTCATAGGTGAAGAAACTATAGATAGATTTATACATATATTCTAAATTTATTAGCCTTTATTCTGTTATACAGGATATTATACACATATAATGTTTTTGAAGAATTAAAAATCTCTTTAAGAATTGTCCATGTGTCATCAACACATTAATATATATTAATATATATTAAGTTTTAAAAATTTATTCAAAAATTAAGAGATCAAGTACATATATAGAGAGATCTATAAAGATAAATCTCTGTCTATCTACCTATCTTTTGACCAAAATAAAATACAAACTTCGACAACAAAACCAAGAGGTTTAAGTAAACCTGGCAAAATTTCCCATCTCACAGGCAAATCGATGCTTTGGTGGATGTAGCCCATGAAGTCATTTCTGCACAGTTTATTTTTAATCTTAATATGTTCTTCTATCATACACAGCTACAAGCAAAGTAGTTTTTAATGACTTCATTCCCGGTAAAATTTGTCACAAGAAAGTATTAACTCTCAATCTCCCTCACCCATTTTATAAGGGCTATATGAATAGTAATTTCAGAAAGGGCCTCCAAACAGAGGACTCCAATAATCAAGAATGGTTCAGAGAATATTATATTAAAACAAACAAAAAAAATAAACCCCCTCTTTTATTAATCTACATAATCCCTCTTTGGTTTAATAGGATTTTAACTAGCTCTAAATATATGAGCCTCTCTGAATTTTGAGAGGCTTAAAGCTTTCTTCCAAGCAAGCAAAGTGGATTAAAATCAACCTTTGTGTTTCATAATTTGCATTTAACTGAACTATGCTTGCAGTTTCACTAAAGCCCTTAAGTGGTTTCTTCCCCAGTTGCTGGCATCTCTCTAGGATAAGATCATGAGATTCTATTTCCTTTGATATATTTCAACTTGCAGACACATTACATGAACACATTCCTTGCTGGATATGTTCTTTTCTCCCAAAACACACATGGCCCCCAAAACATTTCTGCACTTCCAGACATTTCTTACATAGCTTTTATTTTCTTTCATTTATGGGTAAAAAATAGATTCTCTGAGAAAATCCTGAAGGGGAAGAAACAGATCTTAATGAAGTGTCAAGGAGATGTTAAGATAGGTCAAAGCCATGATGAAATTTTTCCTTCTTTCTCAATAGTTTCTCTAAATTTTCAGTATCCAAGGTTGACAAAAGGAAACACAACCTTTCTTTTGTATCCTCTGCATTGCTGACTCTTTGACACTCACAAGATTGCTGACTTGTAGCTCTGTTTTGAAACAGAATCAGGACATGTATTTCTTTGATTTGTAAAAGCAAAACTAAATATCATGCATGAATTATACTGTGTAACATTAAAATTTTTATCACTGTATCACTTATATAAAATATTGTATTATGTGTATATAAATATATATGTAAAGGAATAGGTAACATATACTTTCAGCTCTGGTTTTTTGGGGGCTATAACCTGATATGAACTCAGTTGCATAGTTAAATATGGATGACAAATAAAAGGTCAGACTTCAACAGAAGGGAAAATATAAAAGGGAGGAGGGAAAAAAAGGGAAAAAAAAAAGAATTGTTAATAATGAAGAGAGATCTGGAAAGCACGCTTACAAGGAAAGGACTGTTTCTCTAAACTGTGTGGACGGACGCTTGTATATAGGTTTAGGAAGCATGAAAGATTTCAGAAGTGTGCAAAGTGGAGTGATGCTTTATAGATTGGCTGACTTTCAGAAGCAGGAGACTGTAATTCACTGGCTGGCTCTCAGAAGCCTGGTTCTGATGCGGAACGGTCATGGATCATTTAGAACCACTGTTATGCAGTTCTGGTGGTTAGATGTTACTAGGGTCGGAGAACCACCAGTCCTTTCCCGTAGGTCAGAGCTTTCAATCCTCACTCCAGTGTTTTGTCCTTCTTAGACAAAGCTGCAGGAGACATGATCAGGGACCTCACCGGGTGGCTGATTCTACCAGAGAGAAATGTTTCATTGATGTGTTGGTCAGCACTATTGCATACTGTTTTCCTCTTTGAATAATTTATTGAATCATGTAGGGATAATGGCTGCACAAAAGCATCAAGGTTCTGGATAACATATCAAATGAATATGAGACATGTAAGAATAACAAAACACTGTACGTTTCCTCAGGCTTAACCAAGGAAACAAGTGCCAATGACTACCTAATTCTATTTTTCTTTAACTTGCATATGGTCATGTCTTTAAAATTAGAGGTTTTATCCTGATTGTTTTTTCATTCATATAGATATGGCCTTTCCATATTAATTGTGATATTCACTTGGGTACATGTTGTCTAGAAATAGTGCATACTTCCTACCGGTTGGCCACAAGAAACCAAGAGGCTCTTTCTTCATTAATAATTACCTAAGCTAAGGAATTAAATTTGTGGGCTGTGACCACAGGAAATAAGTGAAGCTATTTTTTTAATCAGGTAAATTGAGGAATACATTTTTGATTAATACTATGTGTTGTTCAATCTCATGGTAAGAGATCACCATTATCAGGATCTTGTTCTAA
>PITB01033040.1:0-14397 GCA_004024585.1 Paradoxurus hermaphroditus
GAAAGAAAAAGAAAAAGAAAGAGAGAGAAAGAGAGAGAAAGAAAGAAGGAAAGAAAGAACGAAAGAAAGAAAGAGAAATAAAGAAAAAGAAAGAAAGAAAGAAAAAGAAAGAAAGAAAGAGAAAGAGAGAAAGAAAGAAAGAGAAAGAAAGAGAAAGAAAGAAAAAGAAAGAAAGAAAAAGAAAGAGAAAGAAAGAAAAAGAAAGAGAAAGAAAGAAAGAGAAAGAAAGAGAAAGAGAGCAAGAAAGAGAAAGAAAAAGAAAGAAAGAAAAAGAAAGAAAGAAAGAAAGAAAAAGAAAAAGAAAAAGAAAGAGAGAGAAAGAAAGAAAGAAAGAGAAAGAAAGAGAGAAAGAACGAAAGAAAGAAAGAAAGAAAGAGAAATAAAGAAAAAGAAAGAAAGAAAGAAAAAGAAAGAACGAAAGAGAAAGAGAAAGAAAGAGAAAGAAAGAAAAAGAAAGAAAGAGAAAGAGAGAAAGAGAGAAAGAGAGAAAGAAAGAAAGAAAGAAAGAAAGGAAGAAAGAAAGATAGAGAAATAGGGGTGGAACATAGAAAGCCATGAGTAGTTGTTTGTTAAATAAATGTTACAGCTGGGGCGCCTGGGTGACTCAGTCGGTTAAGCATCTGACTTTGGCTCAGGTAATGATCTTGCAGTTCATGAGTTTGAGCCCTGCATCAGGCTCTGTGCTGACAGCTCAGAGCCTGGATCCTGCTTCAGTTTCTTTCTCTGTCCCTCCCCTGCTTGTACTCTGTCTCTCCATCTTTCAAAATAAATAAACATTTAAAAAAAATTATATCCTATTCATTAAAAAAAAATAATAAAGAAAATAGTTTGGAAAAAATCTCTGCCCTTTGTCTCAGAATGGCATGTGGCTTAGTGAGGACAGACACACCCTAGAAAGGTGGTTTCCTTGGATTTTGCAAAGGACGTGAAAGTTATTGCTCCTTGCAGGCAAAACATAAAGTCTCAGAAAATCTTCCTTTTTTCTTTCTTTCCTCCCCTCCCCAAACAGTGTCGAAAAAGAGTTGACCAGTTGTCATATTGTTAAAAAGATTGTTTCAGGGGCGCCTGGGTGGCTCAGTTGGTTAAGCGGCCCACTTCGGCTCAGGTCATGATCTCACGGTCTGTGAGTTCGAGCCCCGCATCGGGCTCTGTGCTGACGGCTCAGAGCCTGGAGCCTGCTTCGGATTCCGTGTCTCCCTCTCTCTCTGCCCTTTCCCTGCTCATACTCTGTCTCTGTCTCTCAAAAATAAATAAACGTTAAAAAAAAGATTGTTTCCAACAAAAATACTATTTTGTGGCTTCTCTTTAAAAAAAAAAAAAAAATTAAGTCTACCTTGCTGGGCTCATGTCCGACACAGCAGCCATCCAATGGATGGGGCAGACAGGTCTCGGCAGCCCCCTCTCTCCTGCCCCGCTCCTGGGCCTCACCTGCCAGACCCTGGTAGCTATTGGAGGTTATCACCCCCTCTCTAGGTCCTCAGCATGATTCTACAGGAAGGAGGCACCCAGCGTCCAAACACATGTGGATGGGCTTGAGCAGACCACTTCCTGTTTCTGGCCTGGGCATCTGGCCAAATGTCCCCCGGGGGGGGGTAAATCCCTCCCTGTTGAGAACCACCAGTCTACAGGTAATCACGTATCATAGGAGAAAGAAGGGTATTAGTGCCTTTTGAGTCTGAGAATTTTCAAAGGAGACGCCGCCTGACGCTTGGTGTATGGGTCCCCAGAGAAAAGACGAGGGGAGACTGGTCACTAGTTTGTCAGAGGCAGACGCACAGACCACCTGTGCCACCCATTACCACTGCAGCTGTGTTTGAGACCAAACGTGCTGACTACTGAGTTGGAAGGTCCTCAGCCAGATTTGGTACCAATAGATCATCTAAGAAAGATGACCCATGTCGGCCACAGGGAGCCCTGAGTTAGCCAAGGACCAGTTCGTGCCCAATGTTCCCCAGCGATGCTGGGTGGCAGTGAGGAGTAATCACAGGCAGACTGCCTGGCCTCAGTTTCTCCCTGTGATTAAAACTCCCTCAGACTGTGTGAGTCCCCAATTTTCTTGCCCGATTCATGGACGGGTGACAGGTAGGACCCCGGAAATATGTATTAAGCATCCCGCTGATGTCTCATGTAGGGGACTCTCACCCATTTTTATTTTAAGTTGAAAAATAAAACAGTCCAGGGGTGTCTGAGGGGCGCAGTCAGATAAAGCGTCCAACTCTTACTCTCAGCTCAGGTCATGATTTCACGCTTTGTGGGTTCAAGCCCCACATGGGGCTCTGTGGTGATGGCGCGGAGCCTGATTGGGATTCTGTCTTTCCTTCTCTCTGACCCTCTTCTGCTTGTGCTCTCTTTTTCTCTCTCAAAATGAATAAACTTAAAAAATTTTTTTAATTAAATGATAACAAATAAAACGGTATAGACATATTTGCACCCCCACCTTGGCAACAAAGACTGTCCCAGTTATCAGAAGTTTTGGAGTGAATTGGAAGATACTGCATATGGTATGAGAAAGAGCCATCTTCCTGGAAGCCAGGAGCCTTGGCTCTGCCAGTTATTAGTGAGGGGGTCTTGGGAGAATTACTTCGCCTTCTGGAGTCTCAATGTCTTGAGGGGGTCCATGACTCCTGGGGACCTTTGCATCCACACACACTGTTTGTAAGCAGAGCTTTAATCTAACTCAATGAATCACTTAGAGCAAAAAAAGAGAGATAATGAACTCCAAATGTCAAGGATCATCTACAGTTCCCTGTTCCAAATTGTGATGGCTGACTCGGGATGGAGAGTTTTGGGGGGGGGTTTTAGGTTTAAATTAGTAAACAACACAGTAGAGGTTGTGTAAGAGGGCGCTTGAGTGGTTTGTTATTTTGTAAGAATGAGAGCGTATATTTTTACATGCTAGAAGAGAAGCTTAAACGTTACATAGAAGGAGTACCTGAGTGCCTCAGTCAGTTAAGCATCCAACTTCAGCTCAGGTCATGATCTCACCATTTGAGCATTCGATCCCCACATTAGGCTCTGTGCTGACAGCTTGGAGCCTGGAGCCTGCTTCAGATTCAGTGCCTCCCTCTGTCTCTGCCTCTTCCCTGCTTATTGTCTCTCTCAAAGCTAAACAAACATTTAAAAATTTTTTTAAAAGTCATATAGAAAGGATGCAAAATACATGGCATTTGTACTGCTTTCCTCCATTCTGTAGCCACGACAGACATCACTAATCAATCACAGTGTTCAGCCTCAGAATTGTTCTCAACACAGAGCACCAGGCAGCCATCTATGGTGAATTTGAGTCAAAATCTATTTGATGGCCTTCATCTAGGACCATTCTCTTATTTTACAGGTCAGAATCTTGAGTCTTTTGAGACTAAGCACATGGCCCAAGGTTCTAGAACATATCAAAAGTAGAACCAGAATCCTGATCCTAAAATTTCCTATTACCTTTTTCAATACCATGCCACCTTAAAATAAATGCGATGTAAAGGTTTTCATAATAAAAATTTTTTTATGTTCTTATTTTTACTTTTGAGAGAGACACAGAGTTTAAGCAGGGGAGGAGCAGAGAGCCAGGGAGACAGAATCCGAAGCAGGCTCCAGGCTCTGAGCTATCAGCACAGAGCCCAACAAAGGACTTGAACTCATGGACTGCAAGATCATGACCTGAGCTGAAGTCGGACGCCCAACAGACTGAGCCAGCGAGATGCCCCAAGGGTGTCATATTAGCCCTAAAACTCAGGTTTACCTTGTTGCTCTAGAACAAAATCAAAGAAAATTGTTACAAACAAAATACAGACCTAGCTGACCACATTGAAAGTGGTTAAAGTTTCCTTTGCGCTTCCTCGGAATGGGTTTTTAAAATGCCTTTCGTGCTAAGTTATAGCACCTACGGAGAAGGAACTTGAGTATTACTAGGGGGAAAAATGACAAAAATGAGGTGGCTTCAGGCACACTAGTTGGACATTTTCAAGAACTAGAAAATCCATGACGTGCTCTTGTTAACTCAGAAAGCAGTACTAAGCCCTCCATAGAGTCATCACCAACTCTCCAAGCCCTTTTGAGCAAGCGCCGAGTAATCCATGTCCTACAGAAGTTGTCCTAGTGCCCAACAAAGAGAATGTGCTCCAAAATAAAAGTCAAATGGAAATGAGTGCTTGGGCCCATATTAATATGAGTTCATACTGAGCTATAAAAAAAATAATTAAAATTTGTCCCTGTGTCACTATCCATTATTGCTTATCTAATGGCTGCTGGAATCTACAAGAGGAGTCTGGTCTTAAAAAGCTCTTATCTCCGAGGTATTTGTAATAGAAAAGTGAATGACGGGAACCAGGAGCTAAGGCGGAGGCGGTCAGAGTTAGTCAAAACCAAAGGATATTCTTTATGCCATTAGAGCTAAGAGGAGCTCTTAAGAGACATCTAATGAATTCCGGTGACTCGTTAAAGAAAGCAGAGGAGTTAGAAACAGGAGGCAGGGGACCAGGTAAAGTCTACGGTAATGATTCCTATGAGAGATGATAAAGTCTGAACCGATAAGCCAGTGGCAGGGAGAAGAGCCATCAGGTAAGGGGACGCTAATACCAAAGTTTTGTTGAGTAGACTCAACCGGAGGTGACAAAATGGGAAATACAGGAGAACAGGCAGCTGAGCGAGCCCAAGGGAGACAGTGTCTCCGTTAGCGCAATTGTTTGGCCAGTAGATCTGCAGCCGGATGTGGTATTGGGGGTGCATGGCTGCCCCCCATCACGTCGGAGCAGCCTGAAAGTCTCAGCTGGTTGAGCCACAACCCTGGTTTCTTTACAACTGTGGCTTTATCACTGCTCTGCCAGGTCATTTGTGGATCCAGGGGTGGGGCTGGGGAGGGCTGAGCAGGCCTCTTCCAGTCTCCTGGTGGCTTTCAGTGAGTTTCCTTCTTTCCCAAAGACCAACCTGCTGAAATAAATTCCCATTGCCTGGAGAAAGCAGACTCACAGCCCTCTGAAGTGGGTGCTGACATTGCAAAGCTCCACCCGCTTCTGGGATCCTCGTGACTTGGAAATGTCAGTCTTTCGGGAGTTGGAAAAACTGTGTGGTGACCAGGATCTAGTCAAGTGTCTTCCAAACGAGATCGTTAAATTAGCAGCCCCCTTGCCTGCCATAATTCCTTTACTCCTTCCCAACCCTAATCAAATCTCATCAGACCTTACAGTGCCACCCTTTCCCTGATGGTGTTTGAGGGAACCAAGCTGAATCAAAATGGCGGTGCAGGAAGGCAAGACCCAGTTGGGAAACCATGAAGACATCAGGAAGGTCGGGAAACTTCTCTGAGCCTGAGCCTTTCTGAGGTTTCCCACATCTGAAAATGGGTCTAAATAATAACATATCCCGCAGGGTTACCGGAAGGATGACATAAGCCAAGGGGCCCATGAGACACTGTGAAGAGAGTTTGTATTGTCCCACCATCGCCGGTCCCCGGATGTTCCTCCAGCCTCCAGGGTTCTGGGTCACCCTTCTCCAGAGCTCCTCAAGCCCCCATCCCATCTTTTGTGTTGAACCTAATGACCACCCCCCCCCCCCCGTGGTTCTGAAGATGCTCGGGAGCAGGGACTAGATTCACCCAGTCACTTCCCGTGAAGTGTTCCTGCTTCTACACAGTGGGCAGATTCCGAAAATCTCACGGGATGTCCGTACTCTTTCTACACAGCACGTCAAGCTGAACTCATCCTCAGTTCTTTCATTATTTCCCCCAAAGTACCCAAAACGCCAAACATGCTTCAGACTTTCACAGATGATCTGGGGAGAGAGAGGGAAGATACTGCACAATACAGGCCAGGCGATAAGTCAGAGTTGGACACTGCATGTCACTGCCTGGTACATATGGACCTTCTCTCATCCCAGGAAATTCCTGTCTGGCCTCATCCTCCCGAGGCCCTGGTCACCACCACCCATCTCCTCAGGTTTCTCCAGCCCTAGCCCCTCCTCTCAACTCCTTCCTTCTCTGTTCTGGAGCCGCCTCTTTTTCTACAGACTGCTAGAAACGCGAGATCCTGTCACACTGCACTTGAACCTAGGGAACTGAGAAATCCAGCCCTCTCCCCTCTCCCCGTCATTCATCCAGGCTCTGCTGGGCCATGGAGGACATGCCCTACATTAGAACCAAAATGTCCATCAAGGCATTTTTCTAGGCAATAGAACTTTCCAGTCCCCGAGATTAATTACGCCATTTCTCTAGAAAGCAGAGAATGTGCAGCCAGCTTTCATTTAAGATAACAACTACATTCTTTGCTGCTCTACTGGACTGATGTCACAGCGTTTGGTGAGACCTTTCGCTTGGCGTTCTCTCCTGCCACGGTTGCCCACCACGCTCACCTAAGGCCACGTTATAGCAAAACAGCAGAACACAAAGATGGAGAGATTCGCTAGAGGTTCTCATCGGTCACATGAGAAAGCTGGGGCTCAGAGAGGGGATACAACAGGCTCCGAGTGGCTCAGCCGCCCTGACCTGTGATGGCCAGCTTGGTGTCCCCAGTACTTCTCCAGTGGTTTCCACACCCGAGGGTACATCAGAAATGCCTGGGGCAGGCCCATCACCAGAGATGCCGATTCGATGAGCGTGTATTGGTTATGGGGCTTTCACTGCAAATAATGGAAACTCCAGTCCAATGGAAGAGTTTATTATCTCATATAACAGAAGTCTGCAGAAAGGTCCGGTTTCTAGGCAGGTTGGTTCAGGAGCTCAGAGGAGTCATCAAGAATCCAGGTTCTGTCGGTCTTTTCTCTCTGCTCCTTCCGTGTAGGCTTTACACGCTCGGAGTCAGGAATAGCCAGAGGACAAAGGGATGCCATCTCTTCTCCTTCTCATTCTTGTATCTAGTTTGCCCAGAGTTTTAAGATGGAGCTGGGGAGGGGCATACAACTGAACCGTGAAATTCGGTTTCAGTTAAGAAAGAGAAGAAGGCGGGAGCCCAGCTGAGACAGATGCTAAATAAACAGCCAGGCGTGTCCACTTCCAAGGGTTTAGGGTAGGATCCAGATGTGCCTTCTGGAAGCTTCCAGATGACTCTAAAGTACATTGTTCATGAACCACATTCAGAGAATCATGACCCACACCATGCTGCATACATAAGTTCTCATTCACATTCACGCCATTTCCCCAAGCTGTATGTAGGAATTCCAGGTGTCTCCACAGGCCGAGGAGGGAATTTCTGAAGTCCCAAAGCTCTGAGGTTATACAGTTCATGTAAAATCAACTTTTAAGGGCATTTCTATTTCTCTAAATGACCTTTCTCCTGGTTTCTCTCTCATAATCCCAGCTGCACTGACAGCTACAAATCCGTTCCCCACTTCTCATTTTAAACCGGGGGTCATCACAAGGCACCTGGGTGGCTCAGTCGGTTGAGTGTCTGACTTTGGCTCAGGTCATGATCTCAGAGTTCGTGGGTTCGAACCCCGCATCGGGCTCTGTGTTGACAGCTCAGAGCCTGGAGCCTATTTCAGATCCTGTATCTCCCTCTCTCTCTGCCCCTCCCCTGCTTGTGCTCTGTCTCTCTCTGTCTCTCAGAAATGAATAAGTGTTAAAAAAATTTTTTAATAAAAAATTTTAAAAATTAAAAAAAAGGGGTAATCCCAAAACAACAAAACAAAACACGGGAGTAATCACAAGGTGACCCTGGCTTTACTGGCCCAGGTTCCACCTCCTGCCTTGTAAATTCCTTCTGTCACTATTTGGACCACATGAAAATGAAGACGATGGCAATGATTTTAGGCGCTGAAGCAACCACCAGTGTGTTGTTTTCTGAGTTACAGGAAAAGTCCTTTTGGCCCCAGGGGGGACCGGAGGGAAGAAATGCCCTTCAGGACCACGTCAGAGTTCAGTCAGTTGTATCAGATCCCCAGGCACCGCCCCAGTCTGGGTCACGAGACCCACTATCATCACAGTTAGCCCTGTGTTAGCACAGTTTTGCACTTACCTATTTATTTGTCTGTCAAGATTTGGGGCTCAGCGAGAGCAAGCACCATGACTCTCGGTCCTCCTGGCCTTTATAACAGCTTTGCCCTCTTCCAGAATGCTCTCCCTGAACCCCCTCCTCATGGTTCCATCTCCTGGTCATTTCCGAAACACCCGAGAGCACTTAGTTGGAGTTGGCTTCTTCCAGGAAGCCTTCCCAGACCTCCAAATGCTAGTAAGCCTTTTTGGCTCTTTCGATACATCTCATACTTGTACTTAACACTTATCTCACTATATCGTAATTTCCTAGCTCCCTGTGTCCCTTCCAGACATTTAAACCCGGTCCGAACCTCAGTTATACAACCAATGATTTCTGTGAGTTCCCAGTTTCCTCCTGCTCCTCTCTGCCCCTGGGTCCCCACCTATGCCCGGTGCCTCTGTTTCAGCCCCTGAGACTATTGCATTAGGTCCCAGAAAGTCCCAGAAACAGAGACTTTCAGCATGCCTCCTCACGATCCTTATAATCAGAAAATTCTGGGCAGCACGGACTCAGACCCGGCTCCTGGATTTCATTTCCGTGCTGAGAACTCTCCCAGGGGACGCGGAAGTCTCCAGAAATGCCACATTATCTTCTCACCTCAACCTCAGAAAAGATTATTTATTATTATTATTATTATAGTATGTAAAAAAGAGAGACATGTTTAAATGAGCGATAAATTATACACGTGGATCAGGATATAACTGCAGGGATTTTCATAGCAACATTCTCTACAATAAACATCGAAACCAACCTAAATGTCCACCAATAGGGAGCTGGTTAAATATTGTACATTTTAACCACACGGTGGAATTTTAAGCAGCCATTAAAATTGATGAGGTATTTCTAAATTTGTTGACCCAGAAAAAGGACCATGGCAGGATGTGGAGTTAAAAAGCAGGTTACGGAATAAGAGAGCACGTACGATGTTGTCACATTTGCAGAGAAGTATGTGGGTGTGTGTGTGAGAGAGAGAGAGAGACAGAAAGAGAGAGAGAGGGAATGTGTATTTAGAAATATCCGGAAGAATATTTATCAAAATGTTAGCAGTGGTTATCTCTGGGTAGTGGGAGTTTGGGAGGTTTTTCTCTCTCCTCTTTCATCCCTCGGTCCTGAGTGAATCTTATTTTTATTATGAGCCTATGTTTTTATAATGGGGGAGGGCTCTTGCCCGGTTTTCACAACTTTCAAGGAAAGCCTTGAACAGGAGCGGGGGCTATGGAGAGACTGCCCCCCTCGTCGACTCATGATGGGAAGAGAGAAAAGGGTCATGAGCTGCCTGACTATAAATGAGCTTGGCTTCTTTTTTTAAACGTTTTGTGCCTGCAGCCTAGAGCCAGTCTCTCTGCTCAAAAGAATCCGAAACTGCAGACCCCCTCCTGGGCCCCAGCGAGGGCATTTGGCCCAATTTCCCACTCCCCAGACGCCTGTTTGCTGGCACAGGGCAGACATTTTCAATAACATCTAGAAATTTCCAGAAGGATCCGTGATTAGCTGAGCAAGCTTCCCAGGAAGCCTCCACAAAAAGGAATGGTCCTCTCCCCCGAGAGCAATGCTGAGGCTGCCAGACTCTTTTGAAAGTCTTCAGACATCGTCTCTTAATTTGCCACCTGTAAGGAAATTCTGGTTTAGAACCATCCAGTCTCCTCCAATCTGGGGCCTTCCAGAAGAATCCAGCTCAAAGCCCACCCACCACCATCCCTAACCCTCCAAGTGCAACAGGAAGGTGATGGAGACTTAGGGAAAGGAATGAAAAACTCCTTTAGAGATATTTGGGGGCTTAGGCCAGTGGTACTGCAATGCTCACTGCCCTTACACAGAATTCTAGAATAGTTCCAGTGGAGGTACCCTGAAAACACTACTAATTAACCAGGGCCAGGGAAAGGTGCAGGCACTGTAAGGCACAGGAAATAGGGTCTGAAGAGGTGGACACTTTTGTGCTGGAAAGCACCAAACGTGTGGATGAAATCACTTAGAAACATCCAATGTGAGCCACCCGAGCCTGACTTGGGCAAACGTTTGAGAGGGCAAGTGTGAGGGTACTTGCGAGGCCCAAAGGTACACGCAATCCTTGGTAACCGCCATCCCAACGCCCCTCCATTCAGACCATCCGCCAAACCTCTTGGGTCTGTCTTTGCAACAGATTCCAAACTCCGTTGTATTAGGCAAGGTGCCATAGAGAAGAACCAGTGGGGTGAACAGACGGTGGGGCGCTGAAACTCTTTAACTGTGTGTTCCGAAGATGGCCAGTCTGATGCAGCCATGGGAGGAAACAGGAGAACGCATGTAGAATAACATTTATTGTACGCACAGATTCTAGACAGGGAGTCACCGCAGGCCACACGCAGAGGGTCACGGGGGGTGGGGTGGGCAGGGATCAGACAGCAGCAAGGGGAGAGCTTAGGTCAAGGTTTACTGAGGTTTCCGTAAGAAAGGCAAGGTGGGGCTCCTGGGCAGCTCAGTAGGTTAAGCGACTTCGTTCGGCTCAGGTCATGATCTCCAGTTTCCTGAATTGAAGCCATGCATCGGGCTCTCTGCTGTCAGCACAGATCCTTTATCCCTCTCTCTGTCTGCCCCTCCCCAGCTTGTGTCATTCCCCCCCACCAAATACACATTAAAAAACTTTTAAAATAAAATT
This sequence comes from Paradoxurus hermaphroditus, assembly GCA_004024585.1. Taxonomy (NCBI): domain Eukaryota; kingdom Metazoa; phylum Chordata; class Mammalia; order Carnivora; family Viverridae; genus Paradoxurus; species Paradoxurus hermaphroditus. The sequence goes on from PITB01033040.1 coordinate 10,591, forward strand.
CCACATATGAGTGGAAAAAGAAAAAAAGGTAAGGCAAGACAAGGTCAACAGTTCAAGGTTGGCTAGCTGGAAACATTCCAGCAGGCTTTGGGCTACAGGGTGTCTCTAGTTGCCTGAGACCAGCTCTGGGATGACTAAAGCCAAGGAAGAGTCTCCCAGGCAGTGAGGGCCAAATAGAGGGGCTCTGCATTGGTTCCCTTGCATAGCAAAGGCCAGCAGCCTTCCCTGCTGGTCCCTTTGCCAGACTTAGCCCAGAAGGGACAGTCTCTCTCTTCCCAGACAGAAGGATTTTTTCAGGTGTCAAAACATAATAACGTGTAGAAAATTTAAAACCATATGTACATGTACTAGAGAGACAGAGATCTTTATGTAGCTATATGGGCATGTGTATATGTGTGTCACTAGTCAAAAGTCGCCAGTCTGAAGGTGAGGAGCCCTGGCCAAGCCATTTGGAATCATGTCTAGAAGCTGACTTAGGAGGGCCAATATCAGAGGCCAAGAGTCAGAAGCCAAACAGGTCAAGAGTCAGAGGCTCTGGAGTACATTCAACACCAGGTCAGGAGATACGTGTGTAAAAAACAACAGGAAGCGACAGTAACAAAACTTCAAAGCCATTGCCGATGAAGGAAATTAAACACAAAGGGCCACTATGGACCAAGCTGGTTGGGATACTTATATGCTGACTTGGGTACATTTGAGCTATGATGCTCATATAATTGGTCTGACTGTTCCAGAAAATAATTTGGCAATTGTTACCAAGCTCTTTACAATGCTTATACACTTTAACCAAGAAACTTCACTTCTGAGAATGTATCCTAAAGAAAAACCCAAGGAAGCAAAAACTCAAAGCAACCTAAACGCCCAACAATTAGGGAGTGGTAACAAACTAGAATATGGAACAAATCCTTTAAAAATTTTTCTTTATGTTTATTTATTTTTGAGAAAGAGAGAGAGAGAAACAGAGCGTGAGTGGGGGGAGGGCAGAGAAAGAGGGAGACACAGAATCCAAAGCAGGCTCCAGGCTCTGAGCTGTCAGCACAGAGCCTGATGCAGGGCTCGAGCTCGCAAACTGTGACATCATGACCTGAGCGGAAGGCGAGCGCTTAACCGACTGAGCTACCCAGGGATCCATGGAACAAACCATTTTCAACAATGCTCACATCAAGTTTTTAATCACATGGAGAGATGGTTCCAAATCATGCTAAGAGAAAAAAAGAGCAGGATTCAATTAAATACGCAGCATGATAAAAACTACTAAAATGTCCTCTGTGGGAGCACCTGGGTGGCTCAGTTGGTTAAGCATCTGACTTCGGCTCAGGTCATGATCTCAGGTTTGTGAGTTCGAGCCCCGCGTCGAGCTCTGTGCTGACAGCTTGGAGCCTGGAGCCTGCTTCTGATTCTGTGTCTCCCCCTCTCTGCCCTTCCCATGCTCATGCTCTGTCTCTCTCTCTCTCTCTCTCTCTCTCTCTCTCAATAATAGACACAAAACTTTAAAAAAAAATTTAAAAAAATAAAGTCTTCCAGTCTTCCGTGGAAATACTGAAAATATATTTGTGGTCGTCTTTATGCTTTGCCAAACTTTTTTGATGTTTTTATATCACCCAAACTGTCCATATTGGTCAGTACATTTTTTGTACCACAAGTGACAAAGCACCCAACTCAAGTTGCCTTCACGATAATGGGATTTATTGCCTAACCTAACTTCAAGATATAGGGTGGGTTGCAAGCAAAAGGCATAATGCAACCTTGACACTAAGATCACCAAGAATCTGGCTTCTGACTATCTCAGGGCTCTGCTTTCTAAACATTGGCTTCATCTTCTGGCTCCAAGTGGAAGTCCCAACCCTCCTCCCACCTTACTCTACGCACACCCATGCACACACACTGTTCGAGGTTGGCTCTCTCATCATATCAAAATGACAGAAGCTGTTCCAGACCTCACATACTCACACAGCGGGTACCAGGGAGGGTCTGTTCTGACTACTCTAACACAAGCCTGAGATCTGCTTTTCCTAATGGCCTGAATTATATAATGTACCCGACCCTAAAGCAATCATCATGGCTAGTAGTATGTGACTTGCTAATTTGGCTTACAGGGAGCAGAGCCCACCCACCGTGGCAAGAGTCAATCCCATCTAAATCACATGACTGAGAATGGTAGGGAGTGAATTCGCCCCAAGGAAAAGCAAAGGACTTTTTGTTATGATGAATAATGATGCTGGAAAGGCAGCCATTAAATGTCCCTGGGACATTTATAGCAAGGGAGTAGCTGTCCAGCCATGGACTACATTTCCCACCATGCCTTGTGTCTAGGTTGGACACTCCCAGGACCGTAACTGGGTTTCGCCAATGGAATGAAACCAAAGTAGAAGCAGAAGGCGGCAAGATAGAAGGAAGCTGCTTCCCCAATTCACCACATAGAAGGTTACCTGCCCTCTGAGAACACGCAGGCTAGGCTGTTATATAAGCTAGACATTTTTTGATAAGCCATCAATATTGATGGTTTTTGTTACTGTTATAGCAGCTAGTATGATACTAACACATGCCCTAAAAGGACATATTACTCTTTGGGGTTTTAGGGCCCGATTCTCCAGTGTGTGTGTGTGTGTGTGTGTGTGCGTGTGTGCGTGCGTGTGTGCAGGCTTCCCCACACCGACTACCTGGTGTCCAAGAATTCAAAACAATTCAACTCAGTTCTGACAGTATCTACCCAGAGATCAGTTTCCACAGGTAAGGGGCTCAGTCCCACAAAACTGCTCTCAACTTTGCAGGCCAGTCACTAGCCCAGGTTGTTACCTGTGCTTCTCACTGACCCATTACAAACTGGAGTTTCCAAAGACCCCCCCCTTCCAACTCAAGATGTCAAGTTCAAGTCCAGGTTGTTACCTGTGTTTCTGACCAATTGCCTACAAATCGGAGGTTCTCAGGACCCCTCCCCTCAGATGTAACTAATTTGCTAGAGTAGCTCACAGAACACAGAGCAACATCTTACTGACTAATTCAGGAAGAGCCGAGACAGGAAAGACGCGTAGAACAAAGTAGGGAGAAAAGGGTACGGGCTTCCATGCCCTCCCCAGGCACAACTCCCCCAGAATCTTCGTGTATTCACCAATCTAGAAGCTCTCCAAACCCTGTGCCTTTTATGGAGGCTTCCTTAACCTAGGTTTGGATGATTAAATCATGCCCCCTGGTGACCGATTCAGCCTCTAACCCCTCTCCTCTCCCCAGAGGGCTAGTGGATGGGACTGAAAAATCCAATCCCGGAACTCACACGGTGGGCTCCATTGGCAACCAGGCTCCTTACGATGCTTCTCAAAAGTCACCTCATTAACGTTACAAAAGACACCTTTAGCACTCTCCGACACAAGAAATTCCAAAGGTTGGGGAGCAATTAGCTAAGCACTTCGGCGAAGACCCAATATATATAAGAAATATATATTTGATCATTCAGATGACCAACATATGTCTCCTATAAACCGCAGTGTCACAATTGCTTTGTACGTAAATAACAATATTTTTTAAATACCGGTCATGTTTGGGAGAAAAAAGTCATGAGCTTATTCTCCCTAATCTGTGTATGCATGATAGGAGACCATAAAACAAGTCGCAATTAACAGGCTAGCAGAAAAAAACGTCGTGAAGCTTTGAACAGAGCCTAGCATTGAATCCCCCACGTGTACAAATTTGGGGGAGGGGGTGGGGGGAGGTTCCAAATACTCGAGTCTGAAGATTCTCAGATCAAAGAACCTGACAGATATCTAGGAGATTAAAGGCCATCTGACTGCACAGATACAGCACGCACCTCCT
>PITB01033041.1:0-14394 GCA_004024585.1 Paradoxurus hermaphroditus
GCAGCCCAGGTGTCCACAGCGCCCAGGTCCGGAAACCCCGACGTGGGCGGGCGCACCCAGCGGGGCTTAGGCCAGCAGCACCCGATATGAAATGCCTCCTCCCCGTCTCATTCCTGTAAATTCACAGACCGTGGACCCGGAAGGATCCCTACAAAATGCCATTCGACTCTCTCATTTCCCAGGAGAGGAAGCGAGCCAGAAAACAGAAGCGGAAATATTTTCCCAGGGTCCCACGGCACTTCTACTTTTTTTTTATGTTTATTTATTTTTGAGGGACAGAGACAGAGCACAAGCAGGGGAGGGGCAGAGAGAGAGGGAGACACAGAATCAGAAGCAGGCTCCAGGCTCTGAGCCGTCAGCACAGAGCCCGATGTGAGGCTCGAACCCACGAACCGCGAGATCGTGACCTGAGCCGAAGTCGGACGCTCAACCAACTGAGCCTCCCAGGCGCCCCAGCACTCCTGCTGCTTACCCAGTAATCTGTCCCATAAATACGCATCGAGGATTTCTCAGGTGCAAAGTGGGATGCTGGCAACAGAGGGTATAAAGGCGGACTGGACGCAGGTGATTCGCGCCCTCACGGAACTCACCGTGAACAAGGACGTCAGGAAAAGGAGAGGGACTTTCTTAACTTAAGAGAGAAGACCCTCTGAGGGGGCGATGCTTGTGCTCCACCTGAGGCCCGAGGGGGGGCTGTCACGCGGGCCGGAAGGTGCCCCAGGCCTGCTTACTCGGGCGTGTAGGAGGACCGGCTCTTCCCCGCAGTCGAGTGTCTGCAGCTCACGGGTCTGAACGCAGTTGCCTGGAACTCGGAGCAGAACAGGCATTTACCTCCGGAGCGCGTTCAGAGTCTTCTAGAAACCCCGGGGACTTTATCACATCTAAGACCCTGATAGCATCTGAATTAGGAACGGGAATCCGACCAGACTGCTCGTGAAAGATTAGCTTCAGTTCTTTCAGGAGAATAAATGGCTTATACCAACTCTGGCTGCCTTTATCAGCAGGCTCCTGCCAGCCAGCCGCCCTCGTCCCCGCATCAAGATGGCCACGCGACGACTCCCGGAATGAGTCTGTCATTTTCAATTCAGCCGAGCTGAAAAGCCTTTTGTGAGCATCCACTCTGCCCGGGTCTGGGTTGGAGGGCTGTAGGAGGGGGGCCGGGATGGACGGCATCGCCCTTACCTGGAAATACGCACAGGTTCGTAGGAGAGAAGATGCTTATACATCCACTCATTCGACAGATGCTACCTGAGTGTGTCCCCCTAGGCCAGGCACGGCACCGGGCACTGAGGATGGAGAGGAGGAAGGCGCATCCCCTAACTCACATGGCGTGTGTCAAGATGCACGGATGTTTCTAGGACAGTGTGAAAAGGGAGCAGGGATCGGGGAGTCATTAACCAGCCCCAGAATCCAAGAAGCCTTCCTGGAAGAGGTGCCGCCAGAACTAGCGGCTGATGATGAGTTCGAAGTCAACCAGGTGAAGAAGTCAGTTCAGACAAAAACGGGTCGAGGTGTTTCAGAGCGGTCAGCTTGGCCTGGGGCGATTGGAGCCGACTTGAGGAGGAGGCGGGGTTGATCAAGGGAGAAACAACAGAGGACTTCAGTCCCGTGAGCGTTCCGGGGCGGGCAAGAGCGAGCCTAAATGTTCGGGGGTCCAAAGGAGGCAAGATTGGGGAACTTCGTCTGGCCCAGCCCTGGAGGCTCTTGAAAACTCCATGAAGCCCTTTGGATTTTCTCTCGTCTCCAGGGAGAGGGAGCTGAATTGAAGGAGCTAGGAGGAAAGCAGAAGTCCAGGGACAGTCCTCTGGTGGCCCAGGGTCGAATGGGGGACTTTTAACAATTGTATAGAGAGGCGGGCACCTGGGTGGCTCAGCCGGGTAAGCGTCCGGTGCTTGGCTTCGGCTCTGGTCATGATCTCAAGGTCGATGAGTCTGAGCTCGCTGCTGTCCGCACAGAGCCCACTTCAAATCCTCTGCCCCACCCCCATCTCTGCCCCTCCCCTACTTGCAATCTCTCTCCTCTCTCTCAAAAACAAATAAACATTAATTTTTTTAAAGGCATCCACAACTTCCGGGGGAGGGGGGGCACATGTGTGGGAGACACGACACGCAGCCAAGTACTCGCTCCTGGCAAGCTGTAGAAACACCTGGGGGACGGACGGGAAAGAGATGAACCCGGAGGAGGCCGAGGAGCTGAGACGCAGGGCACAAACTCATTCACTCATTTATTCGAGTGTGTAGTCAGCCTTTTGGACGTGCCCGTCTCAGAGCCGCTGGTACTGGATTTGTAACCCAGGTAGCATGTCCCCTCTCGGGCATCTTTCCTGGGGGAAAGGACAGATGTTGAGCGAGTAATTAGAGCGCGAGGAGCTCAGGGAGCGTGTAACGGGGACTGACCTAGTCCAGAACGCCGCGGAGGTGACGTTTCAGCAAAGAGACCAAAATCGGAGTGAGAAAGGGTCGCCGATTGAGACACGGAAGACCACCAGGTGCACAGTTTGATGGGGGGGGGGCTGCTGAAAGCCCAAGATGCGGAGTCCAAGTTATTTATCATGAGAGAGCTCGGTCCCTAAAGACAGACCGGGAGAAGGTCACTGGAACCCCAAAGCAATCAAAAGGAAGAGGGAATGGTTTAAACACGAGACGGAGAACCTCGCTTCCTTTTCAATCTGCAAAATGAATTATGTTGTATTTCAGAACCTCGACACCCATCTACCCTTCTTCCCCTAGTCTTCCCTTGCTTGAATGACTGCCTTCCAGTTTCAGATCTAATGCCGCCTCCTCCAGGAAGCCTCCTGGAGCACCCAACCCTGGTTCCCTTTAAACTCCAATGGGAAGGGTATCTTGACACCCCTTAGTACTTGGATGCTACTGTACGTGGTCTCCTGAGTGAAGTAAGGCATCTGAAGTCGGGCGGTGACTAAGTGGCAGACTCCGGACTTGAACCCAGGTCTCCCTGACTCCAGAAGCCTCGCTCTCCCCCACCTGCCACATGCCTCCGTTGATATGCTTTTGCCTCCTGCACCCACGCAGTTAAGGAGCATGGATCTATGCTCAGCTCCGAACAAATGTTATGTCACTTACTCTTCCCAACGACCACCTGAGATCAAGAGTTTCCCCTCGCCGCGGGGACCCCTGGGATAAATCCGATCTTTTCCACCCAAAACCAGTCCTTGCTCAGTAGTTCCCTGCTCAGGGAAGCCCCCGCTCTCCACCTGGCTGCTCAAGCAGGTATCTGGGAATCGTCTTTGTATCTTCGTCTCTGTTAACCCCTCCCCTCTCACAGCCCATCCAGTCCCAGGACCTCGGGACTCCAACCAGATCCATCCAAAATCTCACTCCCTTTTCAGTCTCCACTGCTAGCCATGCCTCACCGTCTCTCGCCTGGATTGGTCTTGGTGCTTCCAATCCCAACCCCTCTCCAAGCTCTACCCACAAAGGAGAGTGATCTTGGCAAATCTACTTAGGCCACCTCCGACCTGTGTTTCAAACCCCCCCGCCGCTCTTGAGAGAACTCTAACCCCTTCAACACGGTCGGCTCTGACGACCTTTGGCCGGTTCTGAAATCAAGGATTCCAACCACAAAATACACTGTTAACAACAGTAACTCGAGGTCATTCCTGTTCTGGATTGTTGGCAGACTCGGAGGCTGCGTTTGCTAAGTTCAGTGCTGAAGGGGAATGTGGGTATTTGGTGACTTTGAGGGCACAGAGGTGGACAACAGGGCACAGGCTTTGGCAGGGCTCCCTGGGAGGCGCCCCAGGGAGCAGGAAGAGCAAATATCTTGGAGTTGGGTTTCTGAGTTTGTGTCCTGATCTTGTCACTTTCCAGCTGTGTGACCCTGGGCAAGTCACTTAACCTCTCTGAGCTTCAGTTCCATATACCAAATGAATACAAATGAAGAAGATGAGTGAGGTGAACTGTGCAACTTCTGGGGTTTAACACCAAAGTGGGTCATCAGATCAAACCATGTGACATTGCCCATGTTTCAGAATTTTTTTCTTTCCACTCTTAAAATGATAATTTCATATATTCATACTTCAAAGCAGAGGTGGGCAAACTCTTTCTGTAAAGGGCCAGATGGCAAATTAGGCTTTGCCGGCCATCAGTCTCTGAAATAAGTGTTCACCTCTGCCATTGCAGCGTGAAAGCAGCCAGAGACTACATGTAAAAGAGAAGTGTTTCAATAAAACTTTATTTACAATACCAGGTGGTGGGCCGGACTTGGCTCGTGGGCTGTAGTTTGCCAACCTTGGCTTTCGGCCCATGGATTTTCCTTCGTCGAGGGATTTGGATGTAGGATTTTTATGGGCTAGCTTAGCAGAGGGTCTAGTGAGGAGCAAAGGCGGGCTCATTCCTTTCCTCGTGTACTCTCCCAAGAAAGGCGATTTAGAGAGAAGCAAACGTTTCCTACAAGGCGTGGAACATTCGTCTTGCACAAATGTGTTTCAGGGATGGAGGAATCTACAAGGCCACACGTCTCTGAGCCCTCCTCCACTCTTCCTGACATCACGGACGGCACCGTAGGGCCATGAGCCCCCGTCTGTGGAAGCACTCGGGAGGAGCTGAGAACGGTGTCCCCGGGGCGAGTTTTAAACCTGCACCCTGCACACCTCTCCCGTAGACCCGCGTGGCTTGGGCGCGGGCCCCTTCCCCTTCCAGTCGCCTGGAAAAGTCCTCTGAACCTGACACGAATTCAGATCTGCTGTGTGCGAACAGGACCTCATGCAGACACGTTCTGAGCTGGGAAGGAAATGAATGTTTCCATCAAAATTAGGCCAAGTGATACCCGTTTTCTCCGGGGGGAAATTATTTAAATAGCATCCAAATCAATTTCCATGCCATTAAATATTCTGGTCTGTGTTTTAATTGAGACGATTACATATTCCCCGAAAAGAGACGAGCTATTTGAAGAATCGTGTCTTTGCTCGCGCCCTCTCACTGGAACTGACGAGGAAGCTATCTGAGAAAGCTCGCCCGTTAGCCTGCTTCTGTTTCTATTCGTCTTCCTTAGCACTAACCTGGTTTGGTATTTTTCTTTAAGAAATAAAAATGGAGCTCCGAGAGGCACCCAGGGCGCTGGGAACTCTGCGTTCTTCAAGTAGAATAAACCAGGTCATTCTCTCCTCCCTTCCTTAAGGGACTTGGTTTGTGGTTGGTTCCAAGTGGTAGACGTCCCAGTAGCTGGCAGGTGTGTTTGCTCAAGGGGGACAGAGGAATGAGGGTCCTTCCCAACCTTCGCTGCTCCCCATGCCCTCCCTTCGTTCCGTAAACATTTCGGATGAATCTTCTGTGCTCCGGGCGGTCTCTCAGGGTCCCTGAAGGAGCTCCCTCTCCAGTGGGAGAGATATAGTTAAAAACAAGTCACTACAATGCCAGGGCGCTGGGGTGGCTCGGTCGGTTAAGCGTCCGACTTCGGCTCAGGTCACGATCTCACGGTTTGTGAGTTCGAGCCCCGCGTCGGGCTCTGTGCTGACAGCTCGGAGCCTGGAGCCTGCTTCGGATTCTGTGTCTCCCTCTCTCTCTGCCCCTCCCCTGCTCGTGCTCTGTCTCTCTCTCTCTCTCAAAAATAAATAAACATTTAAAAAATAAAAACGAACAAACAAGGCACTGCCATGCAGCATACTAAGAGCGAGAATCCAGGGCCCGGTAGGTGCTCCCACAGCTCTCCTCCCGGCGGCAGGTAGCGAGTTTTCTGTCTCATTCTTTAGTTCACGTCTCTCTTTCTTTCTAGACTTTTGGCTCCAAGCGGTCAGAGACCAAGGCAGTCCCGTTTCTACTGCATCTCAACGCGGCAGGCACAGAGTAGGGGCTCAATTAAATGGAAGGAATAAAGGAAGGCAGGCGAGGTGTTGCAGGAGAACAGAGGAAGGAGTGTCTCTTCCAAAGCGTTGTGTAGAAAGCTCTACAGAGGACCAATGTCAGGGCTAAGACATTTGGGATGATGCAAGGTTGACCAGATGGCCAAGAATAGAGCAAGTATTTCCCACAAAGGGAATCAAAAGCTGACATGTATTGAGTGTCAACTGTGTTCTAGGCTCTTTACAGATGTCTGCTCATCGAATTCTTACAGCTACCCTGTGAGGTGGTACTCGTATACCCATTTTACAGGTAAAGAGACCAAGGTCATGACGGTTAACTCTTAGGAAGCTCACATTCCCATCCAGTGGTACAGATGTGGTTCAGTGATTCCATGATTCTAGGCTTTGTCGTAACGACTGTGCTTTGCTGCTCGCCCTTCCAAAACGTGGGATTTGGAAAATGTCAAGGAGTTTGAAATGCTGGAAGCTAGAACAGGAAGCTGGCCATGGAGTCCAGAACCTTTCTGAGGAGAGCCTTGAATGCCAGCCCAAAGACTTTGTACTTCCACGTACAGGTGACTGTCTCCCAGACTTGGACTCTGGGGAAGCCTATTTTTATAAGATGCAAGTAAGTGAGATGTGTGTGATCGGGATGGTGAGATAGGAATTCGTGGGCAGAGGATTTGGGAAATACGGTGTCAACCTGGCTGGACACATTTTCTTTTTGCTGTAGGACTTGTCAGAGCCTTTGCCGCGAAGGTGGGCATCGTAATCGCCCAAGAGAAGGCAGTATCTCCGAACTTCTTTTCTGTGGCACATTTCGCAGTGGTGATTTGGGGATTGCCAGCATAGATGACAGGCATCCATGGAGACCATGTAAGGCACGGGATGGTATGGTCAGATTAAAGGGAGCATCACTAGGACTGCAAGGAGGGTGACCAGAAGGAATAAGAGGCACAGTTAGATTTGGAGGCTCTGGTGAATTTGAGACCCTTCCGGCCAGGATGTGTGTGAAGGCCATGATGGGGGCTGGCCTGCGTCCGGCCCACTGGCATCAAAGAGACGCTTCTACTCCCAGTGGGTCCAGTGGGGAAGAAACTGAACTCACACACATGGCATTATCCAAACAAAGCCATGTTGCTTCTATAGAGAACAATGGGTTGGCTTTTCAGGGTAATTTAATAGCTGTGGCGTATCGCCCGGGCCATCAATTAAATTCCAATCCAATTTCCTTCCAAAGCATCCTCTGCCTTGGGAGTTCCTTTTGCACGCGGAGCAAATCTGGCTGATGAGGCGGGAAGACGGATCGGCCAACACGCACGGGGACTTTCGGAGGGCCGGCCTCGCGGATCTTGTCTCGCCTTCCGCAGGAGGTCGCCCAGCATTAACAGAAGATTAGACGGAATGAGATCAGAGAACAGTTTTAAAGCGATAGGAGGAGGCCCGTGTAGTGGAAGGTCTCCACCCCCGTCCCCCCGAGGGGAAACGGAGGCTCAGCGGGGCCGGGGGACAGCCTGGCCAAGGTCGTGCCAGGACCAAGTTAGCGTCCTAAATGGGTCTCCCGGCATTTGTGTTGTCTTCTTGACAGTCCACGTCTAGAGGGATCCAGAGCCTTAATCCGGTCATATAACTCCTTGTGCTAAGAACTCTCCAGAAGCATCCCAGAGAGTGTAGAATAAAATCTGGGTGGAGTGGAGTCTGACATTCAGTCTGGATGGGTCTTTGGGGTTGGGGCCGTCCTGCCTATTTTGGGTGCTAAGCAACATCTCTGGCCTCCACCCGCTAGAGGCCAGTAGTGCCCCCTCCCCAGCCCAGTCTTGTCACCCAAAACATCTCGAGACATTGCTAAATGTCCAGTGGGGCGGGGGGGGGGGGGGTGGGTGGAACAAAATCACCCCCGGTTGAGAACCCCTCACCTCAGGAGAGTCTGAGAGCACAGGATGTGTTTAAGGAAGGTTCGAGAATCAGTGTTGGCTGCCGTGCCTGCTCAACACGAGGTCTCTGGCGTGACCCTTCACTCCCCGCACCCAGCCTCAGTGTTCTCATCTGTAAAATGGGAAGGGTAATTTTGGTTTCTCTGCCACAGGTTTGTTTGCTCTACGATCAAATGGGGCAGTAGAATTGACTGCTCGGTGTACCTGGGAAAGTGCCCTAAAAATGCCACATGATCAATTCTGACGCAGCTCAGCGCAGCTCTACAAGCGTAATGACACGCTGTGCGATGCGATTCTCTCCGCGCTCAGAGCTTCCCGAACGCAATGCCTCTCAAACTTCGGTGGGCATGTGGTTCCTCTGGGGCACTTGGTAAAAGGGCCGACTCCTTGGTCCCACGTTCTCAAATTCTAGTTTCCTGGGTCCAGGATGAAGCCCAGAAATTCATTCAAAAAGTCAGTCTGGAAGATTCTGCTGTGAGTGGGTTTTCGAGACACACAGGTCCGGGGGAAGGCAGTACCCGAGGCTTTCTGGCAGAGGGTCGGGAATTTAACTGCGTGCACAAACCCGGAGGGGGCGGGGAGGTGTGGCCAACGTTGTCCCGGGGTCAGCACCGAAGTCCTGTCCTCGTAGCTTGGAGGCGTGCGTGTTCGTGGAATTTTCTCTGTCCCTTTGGAAAGCCGAGGTTAACCCCCAACCTCTGATCCACCAGTCCCCGCCATCGGCTGTATTTTTCACGCGCTACTTACACGGCGCGACTGCTTCCCAAATGCATTTTGATGCTAACATCGCCCAGTCTCTGATCAAAAATTATGGTAAAACATTGTCTTGTCATAAGGCTAATAAAGCATGTTATCCGGACTGTCACAGAAGCCGCCTTGCAGATGCTGTTTGCTCCCCGCCGGGGCCCTGCATTAATCTCCCTTCCACTCACTACAAGGAATAGGATCTACCGTGGGAAGATCAATATTGTATTATCTCGCCCACCAGTGTCGTTCCGGCTGTGGCCGATGAGTTGTCGTTCCTGTGTCGGAAGCCTGGTGCGTGACAAGAGGGGGAGGCCTAGGAAAAGAGGGAAGAGAGGCCATCTGAGAAGGAAAAGACTGTTCCCAGGAAGAAGGGCCCTGGGGAAGGTGTCGAGGACCAAGAGCACGCAAGAAGCGGTTTGCCCTGGAAGACATTTGCCCTGGAGTTGCACAGACCTGGGCCGAGGCCAAGGCTGCTTTCGGAAGCTCTGGGATACTCATTTCCTGTTTCTGAACCTCAGTTTCCCTATCCGTCAAATGGGCACAAACACGGGGCTTGACGCAGAAGCCTGAAATCAGATGCTGCGGGGCGCAGCGCCGACGGCGGTTCCTGGCGCCACGCGTGTGCGCGTCCGCGGGGCAGGGAGCGGAGTGCTGATGGGCACGGCCCCAGCAGAGGCACGGTAGCAAAAGAGTAAGAAGGCGCGTTTGCGGAATAGGGGCCATGGATGTACGTGCAGTGCCCTGCAGAGCGAAGGTACAGAGCGAGACCCCTTGGAGATTTAAATTCGGGACCGTGGCGCAGTTGCCCGGTGTCACCTTCGGATCGCTCCTCCAGCCGGTCTTCGCCCGAGATGGGGTCGCGACGGCACACGGGGCAGGCACCTGCAGCCCGGTCCGCGTCTGGACTCCTCGCCTCCCTCCTGCCTTCCTGCCCTCTCTCTGGGGACAGGCCACCCGGACACCTTGTTATGGGCCAGCCCAGCCCCCCTGGATTCATTTCATGCTTCGTTAAAGAGGGAGCTGCAAGAAGCAATCCCCACTCGAGGACGCACTGAGGTGTCCACTGACGATCGAGATGCCGACGTGAGGACGAAATGCGGCCGGCCGACCCTTGGAGAAACGGAAATCGGTATTGGAATAACATCTGATTGGCCTCTGTGGTTGTTCCCTTGGTTCAGATTTTGTTTTTGGTTTGGTTTTGGTTTTGTTTTGAGAGAGAGCAGCGGGGAGGAATGGGACAGAGAGAGAGGGAGACAGAAGATCTGAAGCGGGCTCTGTGCTGAGCCCGATGCGGGGCTCGAACTCAAGAGCCGTGAGATCGTGACCTGAGCTTCAAAGTTGAACGCTCAGCCGACTGAGCCGCCCGGGCGCCCCCCACCCCTCGGTTCAGGTTTTTATCCAAACCGTTCATTTGCTGCTTAGCACATGCCTTCATTCCCAAATCCTTGCAGGCTAGGAACAACAGAACGGCGGTAAAAATAGTAATTACTACTAGTATTTATATAAACAGCATTAAGTTTCTGTCAGTCTGCTAGTTACTGTGTTGTCGGGAGGCAGCTGAATGGATTTATCACCCGAATTGGAAGATCCGTAAGAAATCTCTGGCAGTGCCTACTAAAGATGAGTATGTGGCCGGCGCTCCGTTGGGCATATACCCAACAGAAGTAGGTATATGTGCGCACCGAGAAAACAACAAAAGGCCCATATAATACGATGTTCGTAGTTGTCCTACTCATAACACCCCCAAACTGGAGGTAAGTCAGATGCCCATAAGCAATTGAACGGGCAACTCGTGGGCTAGTCATAACACGGAACGCTTTGCAGCAATAAATAGGGGAATGAGCCGGCGTACGTGGATCCGCACCGTTGAGTGTCGCAAAGAGAATGAGCGAAAGAAGGCGGGTACAGAAGGCGACAGGCTGCGTAATTACCCGAAGGATTCATAAACGGCCAAAACGAACCTTCGAACAATGATAGAAGGCAAGATAAAGGTCTCCTTGAGGGGCGTGTGGCCAGAAGATAGAGCACGCACGGGCCGTGTTTTGGTTACATATGGTTGCATCCGGTTCAAGAACGTTCATCGAACTGTGCCCTGAACAATGGGGTGAATTTTCTATCCACATATTCTACCTCGGTGAAAGCTTCTGAGGCATTGAAAGGTATGTTTGGGACCAAGGGACCCTCGGTGGCATCTACGTGGCCTTCCTCGCTTGGGGATTTGCACACAAGAGACCCGAGTTCTTCTCCGAGGGTCTCATCCCTGGGCCGGACTGCATCTGGTTGTCTTATGTCAAGTAGAAAACCCGAGACTCTCTAGGCAGGGGTCAAGGACGACCCTTAGGGCACCCCCTTGTTCCTGGCCCCACAGTGTCAGTCAAGGCATGAGTGTCTCGGAGGTAAATGGGGGGGGGCCCTGGGGTCCACTCTCCTCCCTCTCATTTCCACCCCGTCTGAGAGCAGAGACTGTTTGTATCTCCTTCCGTGTTGCTTTGCACAGTGCCCGGCCCCCGGGGGGGGCTCAGCGAGTGTTCGTTGGGTGACCGTAGGAGGGCGGGCGTGAGTGAATGAGTCGCTATTGTAAAAATCACAGAAGATCATGTACATAGAATGTGTTGAACAAGGACGTGTGGGCGGCTCAGTCGGCTGAGCCTCTGACTTCAGCTCGGGTCATGACCTCGCCGTTCGTGAGTTCGAGCCCTGCGCTGGGCTGTCCGATGACAGCACAGGGTCCGCTTTGGATTCTGTCTCCCGCCCCTCCCCCACTGGCACTCGTGCGCGCACTCCCTCCCTCCCTCTCTCAAAACTAAATAAACATTAAAAAATAAGAGAATGAAAAAGAGGCTGAACGATACCCGAAGTGCAGTAGAGCGAGACGTTAGGGGCTCGTTCGTCAGACAGACCGGGGTTTGAATCCCAGCTCTACCGCCCGCCCTCTCCCGGCGTGTTCGTGGGGGAGTGGGTTTCCCTCTCTGAGCCTCGGTCTTCCCATCCGTGAAATGGGGAGATGAGCGGCCCCCGTATCACAGGGTATTTCTGAGGAAATGAGACGGCACGTGTCACGAACTTGGCCCATCCTGGGTTCAAAGTGGCCGCGGTTGTTGCCACTGTCTAAACACTGTCTGTCGTGTTGTGGGCGAAGCCAAGGCTACGGCTCACAAGGAGACGGCTGTCTCTCCTGCCTTGGCTCTCTGCGTCGGTCTCTTTCTCTGCGTCTCAAGCCCCACGTGTGCTGAGCCAACCTTGGCAGAGCTGGCTGCTGAGTATGAATAAAAAGACATCTTCCCCCCTCCCCCGGGGGGATGGCCCTGTGCCAGCGTGTGCGGGCACGGTGCCCGTGCAGGGGGCCAGGTGGGCGCCAGGACACTGAGGCGCTCTGTGGAGCCTCTGCCGGGTCGGGGGGCTGACAGTGGCCACTCTGAGGACTGTCAGGTCCACCCCCTCCAGCGCTTCCCCCGCGCCCCGGCCCCGCCATCTGCCCACCGGGCGGGCCTGGGAGAGAAGGGATGCTCTGTGCACCGCCGCGGCCCCAGGCCCGCGCACACCCGAGGCGCTGCTCCCTTGGCCACGAGAGCGCCTTCGGCTCCGGGCAGAGGCTGGCCGGGCTCCAGGGGGCAGGCGTCGAGGACCAGGGGTTACAGATGGAGGAGTCCAAGGCTTGGCGTTCGCGGTGCCAGCCTGCCCCCCCCACCCGGGACGCACCGAGCTCATCGGCAGGGCGGAGAGCGGTGGCCTGCGGAGGCTGCGGGTGGAGATGACCGCGCCATCCGTCCGTGTGTCTGGCCGTGACCGATACGTATGACGAGACGGGCGAGGGTAGAACCAGACACGGTGCGCGGGCTGGGAAGGGGTGGAGTAGGAGGGCATGGCTTCTCCTGTTTGGCGCCCAAGCGCCCCTTGAAGCCGGCCCGGAAGGTAGGAGATGGGACCTGGCGTGGACAAGATCACAGAGGAGTGGGGGTGAGCAGAAACCGTTTCTATCCCTGAGCCCCAGGATTCTCAGCCACGGCCCCCGGAGATAAATTATCCCGTAGAATCACGTCCCTGGTAGACATCGGATCTGGAAGGGGCATGGAGACCTCCCGCCCGGAGCTTTACAAATTACAATCCACGGCCAGCCCCGTCCCCACCCCACCCCCTGGGGACTAATTGTGTTGCTTTGGACAGGTGACCGAAGTTCTTTGAGCCTAGAGTCCACATCTGTAAAATGGGGGCAATGATATTCCCACCTCCCCGGCGAGGACACCTGTGGGCACTAGCCCTCACCACCACCTTCCCCATCAAAGGTGATTGGTGGAAGGGGGAGCCTCCGAGGGCGGATCGCAGACCCCCGCCCGCCCAGTTCCTCCTTTTACTGCCCGATTCTAGATTGCCATTCCGCTCAAGGTTTTATTGGAAGAAATTATTCTGTTATACAGAATAAAACTGAGGCCCAGAGATGAGAACACACTTTGAACCAAAGGGCAGAGAGTGAGTCGGTGAGGAATCCTAACCTTCCTAATCCAGACCTTTGTACCTCGGGCCTCAGTTTACCCATCACTAAAATGGGTATGCTAAGCCAACTCCCTTTCCTTTGGGTTCTGCCTTTGAATACGTTTTTCTCTCACTGTTCCCTACCGTCCAGTCCTCAGGAGCACCTGGCTCTCTGCTGCCCAGAGGGCACGGTTAGTGTCCTCCTTTGTCCCTGGGGACCTCGTAGCTGGGGCAGATGCTGTGGTAGTTTGTTAGCAGGTAGCCTTGGCGCTCACTCTGGAAGCAGCCAGACCAGGATTCGGGTGCCAGATGGAATAAACATATAGCCACTTCTCCGTCTCTCTGGGGTGTGGGTTTTGGGGTCAGACAGCCCAGGTTCAAACCCGGCTTTGCCACTTACCACTGTCTCCTCATCATTAAAAAAAAAAAAATAGGGGCGCCTGGGTGGCTCAGTTGGTTAAGCGGCCAACTTCGGCTCAGGTCATGATCTCGTGGTCTGTGAGTTCGAGCCCCGCGTCGGGCTCTGTGCTGACAGTTCAGAGGCTGGAGCTGCTTCGGATGCTGTGTCTCCCTCTCTCTCGACCCCTCCCCCGCTCACACTCTGTCTCTCCCTCTCTCAAAAACAAAATAATAAAAGAAGAAGAAGAAGAAGAAAAATAGATACTTCTCAGGAAAGGAAAATTTTCAGTGATGCAGGTGAGGCCGTGAGCATGTTGGATTTGTCCCCAGCAAGTAAAGCCGCACTTGTCCGGGTTCTGTCTGAGGGGAGGGCCGCTCTCCTCCCTTGCAGGAAGCCAAAGGAGCCTCGCAGTTGGAAAATGGCTTCCAGCCTCTTTGCCCTCGGGCCGCACACAACTGCCCCCCCACCGGCCTCCCCAGTTTTCGTCTCTTTAAGGCGGACGAGGCAAAGATCCCTGCCCTCCTTTCACGGAGCCAGAAACCGAGGCTCCGAGAGCTGGAATTTGCTCAAGGCCACGTAGCCATTTGGTGGCGAAACCGGGTCCGAGCGCAGGGGTGCAGGATTGCCCGCCTTCTCTGTCTCCGAGCGCGTCCCCACAGCGTCCCCGGGCGCCGGTCTGGTCTCTGTCCTTGTCTGTGAATCTGAGCAACCAGGGAAGAGACTTAGCGGACTTACTCGCGGTGTCCTTTAAACTCGCTTGTGGGCCGTCCGGATTCACTCCCAAGTGTTGTATTTGTCTAGACGGCTCCGTAGGTAGTTGAGTCTAGACAGATTTCCCGCCACGGGGTTCCTCCCCGAGCTGCCCCGTGCCTCTGCCTCCCAGCCCTCCCTCAGTGACTCCCCGATTTTCCTGTACGTCTCTCCCCCTCTCGGCCACATCTACCACCAGCAAGGAATCACAAGGTCTCGCCAAGAGACAAGAACGGAGTTGGGGGGGAGCGGTTTGGAGGCGGGAAGGGAAAGAAGTGTCTCCATGCTAACCA
>PITB01033042.1:0-14403 GCA_004024585.1 Paradoxurus hermaphroditus
GTGTTGGGAAAACTGGACAATATGCAAAGGGAAGATACTGGACCACTTTCTTATACCGTATGCAAAAATAAATTCAAAATAGGTGAAAGACCCGTGAGATCTGAAACCATAAAAATCCTGGGAAGAGAACGCCGGCAGTAATTTCTCTTACATTGGCTGTAACAGCTTCTTACTAGATACATCTCCTGAGACAAGGGTAACAAAATGAAAAATTATTGGGATTGCATCAAAATAAAAAACTTCTGCACAGTGAAGGAAATAACTAACAAAACTAAAAGACAGTCTGCAGAACGCAAAAGATTTTTGCAGATGGTCTCTTGTTTGCTCCTTGGGGATGGTTACTTCTTCTGCAGGACAGTACGATCTTTCTGTGGCCTCTTGGTCTTGTCCCTGTAACTCTTCCATCATATTTATCCTCTGATTTGTCTGTCACTGTCAGTAGTGCATAGTTGTCTTCAGGACAGGGTCCGGGATCAGCTTGGTAGCCTCTCCCTAGGAACTTAGAGAATGGTCATAGAAGAGAAACTGTGTGGGTATTGTCAAGTGTACACATTGGCTCAACACTCCTGTGGCCTCCAGTCGTGGCATAATTCGACTCAACAAATTGATCTTTTGGAATAACTACTCATATAATTCAAAAGAATAGAGGTGTTTTTAAAAATATAATTTATTGTTTAATTGGCTTTCATACAACACCCAGTGCTCATCCCAACAAGTGCCCTCCTCAAATTAAGACTAGTTAAAACGATAGAATGTAAGCGTAGGTGACATCAAGTCTATTTCCTCGATATAAAAGATGAAAAAATAATTTTTTTCTTGTGAAATTAATGCTGCAGTAGGTCTAGTTGAACATCCATCACTGTACATAGTTACAAAAATATTTTTTCTTATGATTAGAACTTTTAAGATCTACTTTAGTAGCGACTTTCAAGCAAACGCTGCGGTATCGTAGTTACTATCCTGTACATTACACCTCTATGAACTGTTCATTTTGTAACTGGAAGTTTTTACTGTTGGACCCATTTCACCCACCCCTTATTCAACACCTCTAGAAAACACCAGTCTATTCTCAGTATCCGTGAGTCACACGTATTTTTTTAGTTTGTTTTTACATTCCACATGTGAGCTCATATAGTCCGTCTTTTCTCTGTGCGACTTATTTCACGTAGCAAAATAGGTCCATGGGGTTGCAAATGATCTCCTTTGTTACGGCTAAAGAATAGTCCATAGTATGTGCGTTTTGCACGTGGCAATGAATATGAGGGTGCAGATACCTTTTCAAGACAGTGATTTCTCCTTCCTCAGATCTCTGTCTATTTATCCCAGCAGTGGAACACTGGGTCATATGGTAGTTCTGTTTTTAACTTTTTGAGGAATATTAATACTGTTTTCCATAGTGGATGCGCCAATTTAAATTCCTTCCACTAGTGCACAAGTGTTCCTTTTTCTCCACATCCTCACCAGCACTTGTTACTATCTTTTTGATGACAGCCATTCTGACAGGTGGTCGGTGCCAGGTGCTACCTCATTGTGGTTTTGATTTGCATTTCCCTGATGATTAGGAACAGCATTACCTGTGGGCCATCGGGACATTCTGTTTGCAAAAATCTATGTTTACCTTACTCTGCCTAGTTCTGAGTCGGATTTTTTTTTTTGTTGGTTTTTTGTTTTGTTTTGTTTCGTTATTGAGTTTTATGTGTTCTTTATATATTTTGGATATTAGTTCCTTATCATGTGTCATTTGAAAATATTTTGTCCCATTCAGTCAGTTGCCTTGTCATCTCGTTGATGGTTTTCTCTGCTGTCCAGCAGCTTTTTTGCTTCATGTAGTCCCACTTGCTTATTTTTGCATTTGTTGTCTTTGCTTTTGGTGTCAGAACCAAAAAGTCATCACCAAGATTGATGTGGGGGGGGCGCTCATCACCTGTATTTTCCTCTAGGAGTTTGATGGTGTGGGGTCTTGTATTCAAGTCTTTAATCCATTTGGAGTTAGTGTTTGTGTATGATCTAAGAGAGCAGTCCAGTTTCATTCTTCTGCATGCAGCTGTCCAGTCTTCTCTTCACCATGTACTGAAGAGACTCTCCTCCCCTTTGTATATTCTTGGCTCCTTTGTCATATATTAATTGACCATATGGGCGTGGGTTTATTTCCAGGCTCTCTGTTCCGTCGCTCTGTCTGTTTTTGTGCCATCCCATACTGTTTTGATAACTGTCGCTTTTCAATATAGTTTCAAGTCAGGGAGCTTTGTTGTCCAGCTTTGTTCTTCTTTCTCACTACTGCTTTGGCCTTTTGGGGTCTCTTGTTCCATACACATTTTAGGGTTGTTCGTTCTGTGAAACATGACATGCTGTTGGAATTGTGGCAGTCATTGCTCTGAATCTGTACATCGCTCTGGGTATTAGGGACAGTTTAACAATATTCTTCCAATCCATGAGCATGGAATATCTTTCCCTTTATTTGTTTCTTCTTCAATTTCTTTTTTTACATTAATTTTTTAACATTCATTAATAATTGAGAGAGAGAGAGCTAGAGCATGAACAGGGGAGGGACAGGGCAGAGACGGGGAGACACAGAATCCAAAGCAGGTTCCAGGCTCTGAGCTGTCAGCACAGAGCCCGATGCAGGGCGCGAACTCGAGCTTACTGGACTGAGCCACCAGGCGCCCCTTCAGTTTCTGTATTACCGTTCTGTAGTTTTCAGGGTACAGACATTTCCCCTCCTTGGTTAAATATTTTCCTAAATATTTTATTCTTTTTGATGTAATTGTAAAAGGGATTATTGCCTTAGTTTCTCTTTCTGATAATTCGTTATTAGCGTATAGACCCACAAGAGGTTTTTGTATATCGACTCTGCATGCTGAAAGTTTTCCGAATTATTTTTCTTTTTGGTGAAGTCTTTGGGGTTCTCTCTATGTAGTGTCATGTCCCCTTTTGGATTTGGATCCTTTTCCTTCCTCTTGCTAAATTATTTTCTTTAATCAGTCATTTGATCTTGTAGATAGTCTTCATAAATACCTTCCTTCCAGTCTTCTTTAGGAATATTCTTTCATTTTCAAACACAAGCTCAAGACATCTCTTATTTGATACTCGAAGAGCTGCCGAATGTTTCGCATTAGGCTTCATGATCCACATAATATATTGAAAACCACTGTGGGCTGTGGAGAGGCTGTTCTGGGGTGAACGAGGTGGCATAAATTAGTAAGAGGGCCCATGCAAGTGTCCTGCGTTCTCGCTTTTCCCCAGCGGTCACCCACCGACTTGCCCTCTGCCGGATCTCTCTGCTTAGGCCAGTGTGGCTTCCATTTTCCAGTATAAAACCCCTGACCTCAAGGGAACAAATGCTGGTTTAACACACAGCGTAAATCGGCCCGTTTTCTATGACAACTTTAAACTCATACTTTTATTTTGATAATTGAGAGAGAACTTCAGATGTGGGGAGAACAGGGTAACGTAATAGTGCACTTCCTACGGCGGCCACAGTGTAATTTTACGGCACAATCAACGAGTTTAGAAATGATGACGTATTTATAATACCGAAAGCTTTGTGTTGGCAATTCCTTTCAAAGAAAGCAAGTCTTATTATTCTGTGATAGACGTGCACGCCACCCTCATGCTCTTAAAGACACTTTTTTGTTTTGTTTTGTTTTGTTTAACCTTCCCTGAGCAGGGGCCGGGGAGGGAAAACCAGGCCTTGGGTTTCATGCTTGCTTCTAATGTTTTATTTCTAAGTGAATTGAGACCATATGGTCCTCTAAACCCAAAGCTAGGTTCAGAGATGTAATTTTGTGGCCTTGAGATGTTTCGAGTTTTGCCCGCAATTAGTGGAAAGTAATGCGTTCATAGAACAATTTATAACTCACCCAGACCCACTGGCAAAAATAAAAGCCCACTCCAGGGCCACTGCGATGCATTCGAGAGAAGATCTCCATAGAGATGACTAATCAGTTGAGACTCAGCCCTCTCCTTGTTCGTATGACAACAGTCATCGGGTGTGACACTTGCTTCGCATTGTCAGTTTTCCCTGCCAGCGTGCTCAGCCCTCATCCGCGCTCCGCACGCATCCGTGTTCATCCCCTCACTGCTGAAGCTTGGCTTCGGGCTAACAGTTTTAAGCGACGGCGCCGTGGCTTGCTAAAGGCAGCGTGCCGCTGCTTCTGTTCGCTGACGAGTAGAAAGATCTTCCAAGTATTTCCTTGAGGGAATGGTTCTACAGGAAACCTGGAGACAGCTCTTCTGTTGATACATGTAAAATATGCTTCTTAATCATGCACGTTCATGGTAATCAGATAAATGGAGTGTTGACTGATAACTTGAGCAATGTGATTGGCTAACGAACGGGATGTTTATTCTCTATTAATACCCTGGACATACCAAAGGAAACCGCGTCATCTGTTAGGAAAAAAAAGGCCTGAGCGTCTTCTTTCTCATCCTTCCTTTTAACTTACAAGAGCAGCGATTGCTTCTGGGGCTGACTTGGAGTATTTTCTGGGGATTAGGTCTGATTTAAAGACCTTTGGCGGTGCCAGGGGCTCCGGGCTTCACCTGCTAGGTGCCAGGGGGCCTCTCTTAGAGTTGAATTGCATTATTTGCAGTCCTGAATTGTCGAAGGTGGGTTGTCCGAGACTTTGAGAGAGCTCTGCTTTCTAGTTTCCAGCCAAGCCAGGGAATGACTGTTACAGAGGGGAGAGCCTCACCCGTGCTCTTGGCGCGGGGAAGGGCAGTGTTCGGAACTCGGAATGGCGTCCAACGGGGCGTTCCGCAGCGGCCGTTCGTTTGTGCCCTGTAATACGACAGCCCCTAGTCACGTGCGGGTGGGGCAACGGAAGAACTCATTTTTTAATGAAACTGAAATGTAAGTGGAACTAGCCCCATGCGGCTGATGGCTGTCCTTATTGCACAGTGTGGGTTTAGAACATCGCACACTGAAGACTGTTCTACCCGATGGTTCAGACTAAATTCAGTGCACGTGGCTCTTCCCCAGGATAAATTTATATTTGTGGTCTTAAGTGGCTTCGAGAAGAGGCTTATTACGCTCTTCGAGCCATCTAAACTTGATGCAGCCTCATTTTTTTTTTTTGGTTAATAGCTGGTTGGCCGTTACGTTGATCCTACAAGAAAACGCTTGCTGCTTATATGTGAAGAATAATTTGGGGGTCTCCGGCTCCATTCACAAAATCAAGAGGATAAATGCTAGGCCTGCATTAGGCCTTCTCCTTTCCCAGTTGATGCTCATTTGCTGTTTAGCGACCCATGGGACAGTATTAGTGTGTTTTAAAGGTATCTCGAAAATGCTGCGAGCATCAGTGTCGGAGTCCCTCCTGCACTTCTTTCAGCGTGACGTATTTTTAACTCACCTGGTTTTTGCGCTTAAACTCCTCCTCTTCCCCCACAAGAAACACCTTCAGTCACCGCTGGGTTTTACCTGGTTGGCTGCTGCAGGCCGTGCGTGAGATATAGCATAAGAGTAGCTCATCGGGTAGGGCGGGGGTTTCAGGGAAAGGTAGACTCCTGGGCCCCTTCGTGGGGGCGGCCTGGTGCGGAAGAATCTTTAATTCAGCAGAGATTCAGAGGAAGAGTGGGAGCCTGTGTCTCCTGTGATGGAGGGACTCTGTTAGTTCTCCACCTCGGCCGGGAGGCTGCTCTTCTCTGTGGAGAGGTTGTGCTCTGCTCACCCCTGCACGTGTTTTGTCACTTTCCTAGTGAGGTTCTAGAAGGCACCCTCGGAGCCATGCAACTTACTTACTACCGGTAGTTTTGTTATGCTGCCAGGCCTGAGTGATAAGCTGTTTCTAATTCAGCCTTTGAGGGGAAAGCACAGAGTCCTTGGGAATAGAGTTCGTGTCTCCGAACGTTTCACTGATTCCCAGCGTCCTGAAGAAGAAGATCTCGATGATTCGTTCAAGCCCCTGCTTGTTCCCATGAGCAAAGCAAAACGAGGTTAGATTTCTCTTGAGCCGGGGGAGAGCCTCTCTGGTAGCCTTCAGAGAATGATCTAGATCTAGCCGAGTATGCTCTCCTACGGACACAAGATGCTGCTTCTCAAGTGTACACGGCAAGTAAGTAATTATCACTCCCTCAGAGTGGCATGTCAAGAAATTTCTTCCTTCCTGCAGGATTCATTGTACATTCCGTATTCACTCTTCTGTGAGTATGCGTTTAAGGGGATTCATCTTGGAGAATGACTTCTGAGAATCTAAGGCTGGAGAATATACATCATCAGCCTCAGAATATCTCATTTGAGTTCCAGCCTTGCTTTTTTCCAAAAAGAGGAAGAGAGTACACCAGGGAGTATGCATGATATCAACTATTTGTCTTTTTAGAAGTCTTACACGGGGGCATCAAACTTAATTTCTTACTACGCCCTATCAGCCACAGCAGTAAAATAACCATGGCGACGACAACGACAATGACGTCATAGCCACCTGAAGTAGACATGTCTGTCGTGCAGATACCTTGCAAATATTTTGTTGTTGTTGTCGATGGAAAAGCCACCTGAATATTTAAAGTGGGTGGGGGAGAAATGAACTTCGGTGTGGTATCTACAAATCTCCTGGAAACTTCACCAGAAAAATGTAAGAATTTAAAGCAGATTAACTCCGTCAAGCTTGACACACACGTGAAGCTGTCTCTACTTTTCGTTGGTTGTTTCAGGAGACAGAGCTCAAAATGAGTTGTCAGAAAAGGCGTCAGGCGCCCTCGAGGGGCCGTTGCTGCAGTCAGGGACTGTGCTCCCGATGGAGCAGGCCTCCGATAAATTGGATCCATGAATATTAATGATTTCTTAAAAGTAAATACCCAGTAACTCTACAGCACCAGCCCTTTAAAATGGGGACCATTATGCTCTCACTGGGCGAAGTGCTGTTAGAGCGAGCGAGTTCGTCGGGCCCAGAAAGCGACTGTTCGCAAATAAACTTCTAATGAGTCCTTGCACCCATCCTTAAACTAAGCTCTACAGAAAGGCAGAATGCCTGGAGTCCTAGTTAGTCTTAAGGCTTTTAAGTTATGGCTGAAATGCTCTCTTGAGACCCCCCTCGACAGTGTGAACCAATGAAGTCTTCTTTTACATTCTCCTCTGCCACACGGGGGCACTGACAGTAAGTCCACGTATCTGTGTCTTGTTCTGCCCTCGCCTCCTGTGGAGGTGGGGGCGGGTGGAGGTTTATTGCCAGAAAGATCTCTGTGAGAAGACCTGCACCAGGCACTTCTTCCATTGGCCTTCCAGAAATCAGTTCCAGCTGATTCAGAATTGCCATTTGACTCTCTGGTCTCTGAGCGCGCATCGGCCCCCCTGAGGCTTGGGACCATGAAGACCAACCTCTCTGACACCATAGTGGCTAGCAATTGGTTTCCAAGCCATAAAAACCATGATCGGATCGTTACTGAGTCCTTTTTTTTGTTTTTGTTTTTGAAAGGCTGAAAGGTATCTCTTGAAATAGCTCTGAGGAACGTCCCTTCTGATTTAAAGGAAGTACAGGAGCAAAACTAGGAAAAAAGTTAATTTGCATTAACGTGCGTGTGCTGTTTCGTCATTAGCGTGGGACCACTCGTGCCGTGTACTGGGAACTCCGCTGTGTGCCGGGGCCCAAAACCGGAGTCCGTCCACTCAGGTACAAAGTTCAGTCTAAGGGAGGAGGGCCCACGTATGATTTTATTTTTTTAATCTTTCGAGTTGGGTTTTTGAGAGACCGCGAGCGAGCATGCGCGTGCACCGGTGGGGCAGGGGCAGAGAGAGCGGGAGAGAGAGGATCCCCCCCAGCTGCGGGGCTCGAATTCATGAAACGTGAGATCACGACCTGAGCCGGAATCAAGGGTCTGACGCCCAACGGGCGGAGCCACCCGGGCGCCCCAGGACCCACATAACGTTTTTAAAGGCGAAAACTCCTAAACAGATGGGGAAGGTCAAGCCTGACACGGTGAATCGGAGAGGAAGCACGCTGGGGAAAGTGAGGAGTGAGGGACCATTCCGTAAAGGGTGTTGAGTCTCGGGGGGTGTTTCGCTAGATACTTCTACCGCAGGCCGTAAATGTGGGTTCCGTGCGAACGGGCCATCGTGGCCAAGTGAGCTTGAGCGTGTAACTTCTCCGGTTTCCCTTCTGGAGACACTCGCAGCCCAGAACGGTTTTCTCAAGTCTCTGAGACGAGAGACCTGCCTGCCAAGAAACCAGCTTGCATCGATTTGATCCGGTGTTTTCTAAATGCAGCTGTGCATGGAGCACTCCTCCACGGAACGACTTCTGCTCAGCGGCTGAGGCAGCGCTGGCTGCCGTCGGTGGACGAGGGGCCGCACGACTGGGCCCGGGCCAGACGACGGGAAGCCTTCTAGGCCACGCTCCAAGTTCGAATTTTTCCTTTGTGTAAAAATGCTAACAGTGTCTTCACGTCCCCTATCAGAGGCTGAATTGCTAGAATTACTCTGAGGCTGTCTGCTTTGGAGAGACATGAGAGGAAGTGGCTGGCCCCTTAGCCCCAAGGGACTCCCAGCTTACTGGGGAGTCAGCCGTGGAAGCTCTCTCGATACCGGGATCGTTGCTGTAAAAGGAGCTTCTGCACAGTTCTTTCAGGGGCGGGGAGAGGCTCCCCAATGTTCTGTGGGGATGCAGCGAAGCTTCCTGTCCAGAGGCCGGATCAGGGCCGGGGGAATGGCGGGCCCAGGATTACCGAATGATGGAGATCCAGGGCCGAGACCTCAAGGATTGGTGGGGAAGATGTAGAAAGAGTTGGGGAGTGGCTTTGGAGGACGGAGAAGGAATATCTCGGAATTCCGAAAGCTTTTTGCCTTGAGCAGCTTGGTAGCCAATTCTCTCAGTGAGATCAGGGCGTTTTAAAAACTTCCCTGCTGTGTCTCCACCCAGAGGCTTGCCTGGCCCAGAGGAGATGTCAAGAAATGGGAGTTGGCTGATTATGTTTTGTAATGTACCAGGCCCTTAGCATTCACGACTGCCTTCGGTTCCCATGAGCAGTGTCGCGTTTTGCTCGGCTGGTGCAAACCTCATCAACCCCCCTGGTGACTTGCGCTCCCACCTTTAAGGTTTGGTAATTCTTGCTTTTGGACTGTTTGCTCCCTCGAATTTATCTGATGTCCTCGGTTTTCCTGAAGATGCCCTGTCACTATTTTTTAGGTGTCACATCAGTGGACACAAAGCAGAGAACGGCAAGCTGCGAGATAGAGCAGCCGTGAACCCCAGCACCCGAGATGGGGCTCCTTCTCAAGCCCACACCGCCGCCGCCTCTGTTCCCACCCAGTCCTCAACTTCGTGTTTCCAGAAACCAGAGAGTAATAGGTTTAGCCACATTATATATGTCTTCCTGAACAACATCCTCTTTAGCTTCGCTCCTAAGGTGTATGTGCATTACTGGATTTTGCTCGTTACCGCTCCACATTCTGGCGAAGAACGTATCAATGTTTTAGTATGGCGTAGTTCGTTTTCCCTGCTGAAAATGAATAATGCACTGTGGATGCATCCTTTCTCCCGGGATGGATATTTGGAACGCTTGCAACTTTTTCCGCTGTTTGGAACAGCGTTTTTCTTCCAGAATGTCCTTGTATGTGGCCCTAGCCGTGTCCGGGTTTCTCTGTGTTAACCCAGAAGCGGAATTCTGGGTCACCGTGTTGGAGCACATTCCGCATTAGGAGGTGATGCCAGCTGCTTTCCAGAGTAGCTGGAGCAGTTTATATACTTCTCTGCACTAGAGTGTCTGTCGCTGCTCCTCTCCAGGCCTGGGGATCGTAAGACGACTTAATTTTGGCCAGTCTGCACGGCTTCCTCCTTGGTGGAGCGCTCCTTCATGTCTTTTCCTGGTCTTTCTATGGGGTTGTTGGTACCCTTCTCCCTGGTGGGGAGAAGTTCTCTTCTATATTCTGAATATTAACATCTTCTTACTTTGTGTGTCTGGCAAATATCTTCTCCCGCCTTGTGGCGTGTCTTGCCCTCTCTCGGTGGTTTCTTTCGGTGGAGAAAAGTTTGTAGTTTTGATACAACCATTTCAGTCCATGGTTTTCCCTTTGATGCTTGTTCTTCCTGTGTCCTGAGAAACTCTCTCCTTGAGATCATAGAGGTAGTTTCCTGGGTAGCTTTATACATAACTTGTGGTGGTTTTGTCTTTCACGCCTAAGTATGAAACGATTTTTGTGCAGGATGTGAAGACACAGTCTGACGCTCTTCTCTGGGCACAAGCAATTGCTTGTACGTTTTGTACAGTTATACGAGTACCATTAATCGAATGGTTATCCATTCTTTCCCTGATTATCGTAAACACTAGCTCTTCTCAGTCGCTCGCCCATACGGGTACATATGTTTCTGACACTTTTGTTCTTTTCATTGACGCTCGACTCTTCTATATAAGTGCTCAGTTGGGATTTTGCATATCCCATAATAATTACACTTAATCTATAGGACATTTTCTGAAGAAACGACATACTCTTTTTGGCCTTTTTTTTTTTTTTTTTTTTAAAGTAGGCTTCGCATCCAACGGGGCCTTTCAACTCATGACCCTGAGGTCAAGAGTCGCATGCTCTACCAACTGAGCCAGCCTGGTGCCCCCCAGAAATGACATCTTTTTTTTTTTTTTTAACGTTTATTTATTTTTGAGAGACATAGAGACAGCGTGAACAGGGGAAGGGCAGAGAGAGAGGGAGACACAAAATCTGAAGCAGGCTCCAGGCTATGAGCTGTCAGCACAGAGCCCGACGCGGGGCTCAAACTCACAAACCATGAGATCATGACCTGAGCTGCAGTCGGCCGCTTTACCGACTGAGCCACCCAGGCGCCCCTAGAAATGACATCTTTGATATTCAAGTCATATAATCCATGACATCACCTATTTAGTATTTCCTTAATGTCTTTCAAATAAAGTTTTTTAATTTCTCCTTAAAGGTCTCCCATATAGTTTTGCATTTATTTCTGGATACTTTGTGTTTCTGTGCTATGATAGTAACTTTTCAAGAATTTTATTGTGTATATACATATTGCTGGTATTACCGAGTGGAATTTATTTTAGCATTCTATTTTGTAATTTAGGAAACTGCTAGGCTCGAATATTAATTTTAATATGTAGATTCCTTTGGAATTTTACAAGTAAATAATAATACAGCCTTCAAATGATATTTGAGTACATCTTTCCAGTCCTGGTGGTTTATTTCCCTTTCTGGACTTGCGGACGAGGGCCTTTCTAGCACATTGCTGGAAAGAAGCAGTCAGGGGGGGCAACTGTAGCTTTTCTCTGATCTGAATTCTTCTCATGTCTCACTTGTGGGGATGATGCTTCTCGTAGATTTTCTATGAATTCCCTGTATCATGTAAACATGAATGGATGTTGAATTATATCAGATAGTTTTTCTGTAATTCACTGAGATGATGTTATGATTTTTCTTTCTTAATCTTTTGACATTTGAATTACTTTTACTAGTTTTCCAGTATCGAACCAATATGGCATTTTCAGAAATATTCAACTTGTCCATGGCGAATTATTTTTTTAAAATTCATTATTCACTTTCGTGTGCAAATATTTAGAATCATATACCTATATTTGAGCCTAACTTGTCTATAACTTTTGTTTTCCTAGGCTTTTCCCATTAATTGTGATATCAGAGTTTCGTCACTCACAATGGAATGTGTTCCCTGATTTCCTCGGCTCTGACTTAGTTTGGATAAAGCCGGGATGATTTCTTACTAGAACTCACCTGGAAGTTTCTTCGTGGAAAAATTTAAGCTACCAAATCCATTTCCTTAATCGTTATAAGATTATTCAGGTTTCTTTTTCTTTGGAAGTCAGATTATTAGGCTATACTTTCTCCACCCCCTCCAGGTTTATTTTTATTTATATCATTAAATTTTCAACTTTATTGGCTTGAAATTGTTCTAAGCTGTGACCCTCAGCTTTATGAAGGTAGCACTTCTCATTTTCATTCAGTTTATTGCTCATTTATCTTAGATCTTGTTTATGAGAACAGTATTACTCAAGGAGTTGGCTAGATTTTTTAAAGGACAAACTTGTGGCTTCATTTGGTAGCCATTTTTGAGTTAATGTCTTTAATTTGTATTCTAGTCAGTTTTTTGTTTGTGATTTCTTTCATTATTTTTAAACTTAAACCATCTTCTATTTAGAAATTTAAAGTTTTAAAAATTTCCTCCAACTTAATTGTATCGTACCTCTAATAAAACTCTATTTTGAATTTTAATATGACCTACGATGGCAACTAAGACTGTGAACAGTGATTCAAAATTCCAGCTTCCTGATCAGATCCCCTGAAGCTCTTTCTAGAAAGAACTTTACCCAGTCCTTCTTTAAACTTACCGAATCCTAAATTTGGGGATGGGGTGGGGGTGGTGAGACCCCCAAAACATTTGTTTCTTAAAATATCACAGGGGCGCCCGGGTGGCTCAGTCAGTTGAGTGTCCGACTTCAGCACAGGTCATGATCTCAAGATCTGTGAGTTCGAGCCCCCCGTTGGGCTCTGCGCTGACAGCTCAGAGCCTGGAGCCTGCTTCAGATTCTATATCTCCCTCTCTCCCTGCCCTTCCCTTGCTCACGCTCTGTCTCTATGTCTCTCAAAAATAAAATAAAAACGCTAAAAAAAAAAATTAAAAAAAAATTATCACAGATAGTTCTTAATGCACAACCCGATTTGGGGACACCTCACTTGACTGTATTTTTCCGGATATAGATGTATTTTTGTTGTTCCAGCAGCAGTAGCGGAGCAAGCTTTTCCTTCATTGCTGGTGCAGCTTCCCCCCTGCGTGTGTTAAACTCCGGGGTATCCACGGACTGTCACGGGGCTCTGTTTGCAGTGTGACCTTCTGCTCATGTCACAGACCAAGGGAGGGTAGCTATAGACGCTGTTCACCTGTCAGGCGAGGCTGCTCCTCCCTCTTCCTTACTCTTATTTTTAAAATAACGTTTCTTGTCTCTCCACTCAGAATATGTAGCATGCGTTCCCCTTTCAACACGTCATTCAGAGCAGGGTCTGTTGTGTACTTTCATCCCTTTCTTGTTAAGATGATTTCTTCTGGGTGTGGATTTTCGTTGTCATGGAATTTTCTTCCATTTTCTCTTTGAGTGTGTGAAAAGCACGACAGTTTCTTGATCTTCGCTGGCCGCCCCCGGTGCCTAGGAAAGCTGTCGATTCTCGTGTTCGGTAGAGTAGTTCTTTCAGTTCCTCATCCGGGTCACTCGCCCTTTAATTGGGCTGCTGTTCCTTTTATGCGGGGTCCTCTCCCCTGCTTCGCCTACTCGCGATTATCCCCCAGACTCCAGATATCAGCTGCGCTGTCACTCCCACCACGGTGTCACCTCGGAGCCTTTCACTGGGTTCTGTGCTCTGCCGTGCGCTTGGTAACAACGGCCCCTCTTCCATCCTGATGGCTGATTTCAGTGTGACCTGGTGTCGCTCGTCCCTGCTGGACTGTAAGCTCCTTGGGGGCCGGGGAGGTGCTGGTCTTTCTGCTGCTGTCTCCCAACAGGTAGTGCACACGGTGGGCACTCGAGAAATCGGTCAGATTGATGCCGGAATCTATGTTTTAGCAGCATCCGTTTGGCCACGTGGAGACTGGTGGACGAGGAGGATGTCAAGAAGCCCAGAAAGTTCTGCTGCAGTTTTCCAGGCGGAGGAGAGGATGAACTGGAGGTGGACTTACTGGGGACGGAAAAAAGGGATTAGATTTCAGAGCCAAGAGGTGATGGACGTGATTTCGGCGCCCGTTAGATGCAGGCGCAGGAGAGTGAGCCCGGTGGATTGGGTCACCTGCAGAGAAGCCAGCCTTGGGAGGAAAGCCGGGAGGTGGGGGTGATCTTTGCTTTCTCCCTATGTCCCCCAAAGATAAGGCATGAAGGGCCATGCTTTAGAAATTATCGTTTCCCTTAAAATCTAACAAAACGGTTTTGAGGTACAAATAGCATTTCTGTTTTGCTTATTTGTGCTTTCTAGTGAATGGCTTTTAAAGACCGTGACGGTGTTTTGAAAATAGTTCTCATTGATGTTAAGCCGCTATGCTGCGTCACCAAGGCTGTCTTTTGTCCTTACAAGATGGAAAATGTAGGGATTCCAGCTCCACACCCCAGCTGATGTGTGGTTTCCTTTGACGTGGGCAGATCTTGGAATGAGAGAGCTCGTATCTGCCCCTCGTCTGTGCTCATGGATCGTGGGCATAGAAGGCTCTCTCTCTTTCCGCTGTCTTTCTCACCGGGGTCCGTTTGTGAGTCTCCCTTCACGTGACATTCTGCCGGCGGTTCATTGAAATCCTCATTAGCAATGTGGTCTCGGCGATGCCGCGGCCCGGAGAAGTTTTCAACAGATAATCGGCTCTATTTAGGGTGCCTTTTCGCACCCTGTCGTGTTCAAGAGAAGCCTCCAGAATTGGCACCAGGTCCAGCATTACATTCGTTGCCTGGTTTACCGAGGGTCAC
>PITB01033043.1:0-14390 GCA_004024585.1 Paradoxurus hermaphroditus
AAAGTATTCACTTATACTTACCCTCCACAAATAAGGCGTTCGACAACAGCAGTTTGGTTAAGGAGATGGGAAACGAATTGACCATAAAACGTAAGATGTTCGCCACACCCACCAGCCCAAAGAAGAAATACATCGTGGAATGATGCCAGCTCAGGAGTTGGACCCACTGGCCCTCTTTATAGTTATATAAGGCCAAGTGGGGCCCTTCAGTAACAAACTGTCCTCCGAGTATGCCTGCAAAGGAACATATCACAGTTTTAGCAAGTCTCTCCATAACTTCACAAAGGAAGCAGGAAGATATAAGAGGAAAGCCCATGGCTTAGTTAAATCGAATGTCCTTTTATGATGCTGACTCTTCTTTCTGGGCATTTTCCTTACGCTAAGCGCTAGTGCTTTAGGCTGGTTTTAGAGGTTCAAACACTGGTTTGGATGATCGATTTGTAGTCAGAGACAACCAATTTAGTCAAACAGCTGTTTATTTCAGATCTTCAAAGCCTATCATTTCAGTTCCACCTAGTTCCATGATCAGTTCCACTGATGGTCCTAATTACTATTTCCACCTAATGACTAGATACATCTTGAACGATGTGGGGTTTGGATTTGTGAACTCAGTCCTCCAAAGGTCGATTACTTCCTTCTGACGCATCTTACATCTTTGGGTAGCTGCCATGAAGGGGAGAGTTGTGCTTGATTCAGAATAAAAATGGTAGAGTTCAGTTTTCCCCAATTAAGGATAACTTAAAAACACACACAGATTACAGCACATGGTCTAGTCTGTTACACAAATAGTTAAACTTTCTTACAGATGCTGTGTTGTGTGTTAACCTATGGAATTTGGCACGGCAAGTCTTCTCTTAATGGTTGGAAATGCTTTCTCTATAATTTGATGGCCATAGCAAAGACCTAATGCCATGAAGAAATCCAAAGAAAACTGAGCATGTTATGCCTTTCACAAAGGAGAAACTGCAGTGGACATCTAAAAACACAGAAAATTTTCAAGGAATCTTATAGTCAAGGGAAGGACTTAAAATTCATCTGACCTAACTTCTCTTTTGAATTTAGGAACCACAAAAAGGATGAAAGTTCATGAGGCAAAGTTTACTTCAGCCTGACCTCTCTGTATAGTCCAACAGCAACAACTTATGATTGAAGCTTTCCTATAATCACTTGATTATTTTGGTTTCATTTTGAAAAATGGTTTCTGATTTTCTGATAAATTTTACTCTTTAAGGCGTCATAATAAATGACATAAAATCATTTCAGAGATGCCTGGTTTGATTCTGGCTCAGGTCATGATCCCAGAGTTGTGAAATCAAGCCCCTCAACAGGCTCTGTGCTGAGTGTGGAGCCTGCTTAATATTCTCTAACTCTCTTTCTCTCTTTCTGTCTCTGTCTTTTACTCTCTCTCTCTTCCTCCACCCCTTTCCTCTGCTTGTGCTATCTTTCTCTCTCATAACATAAAATGAAATAAAATAAAATAAAATAATTTCAGTGGTTGCAACTAATTCTATAAGGGAAATTCACCTTGAATAGGCAGGCAAGTTAATTACTATGGCCAACTCATAAAGGACTAAGTCTTTGTATAAACATGAAGTGTCACCTTCTAACAAATTATATCAGATAGAAATTATAATTAGAATAAGGGTTCGGAGGCATTTTTGAATAAAAAATTCATTTTAGCAACTTCTTAATTTGATATTTAATTTTCTCTTTGTGTGTAGAAATAACAAAAGGAGAAAACAGAACATAGAAATAGTCCACTCACCAGTTACAGCCATGCAAATTATTACCATTCCCTCCACAATTTCTATTCGGTGGAATAATGCTTTGGAACCAAGGTAGGAAGTCCGTTTGTGCTTTTTGCAGGCATACTTCAGAGTGCACTTTATGGTCCACCAAATGCCCAGGATAATGAAGAAGGTTCCAGGGAGGGCATGACCTATGAAACTCCCCATGTCTACCAAGATGAGAACATATAGAAGATGAAGACATTTTGTTTCCAGAACTTGACCAAAATAGCGCCTGTTCTCATAAAATACATGATTTTCAGGTTATTATATTTAAACCACTGAGAGGATTCAATATTACTGTCAACAGTAGTAGGTTCACTGCAATATCAACAATACCAACAAAAAGAAAAATTCATATTCATTGAACACTTACCTTTTGTACTAGGCACTGTGTCAAGTGTTTAGCATGCAATATCTACTGTAATTTTTATAACATACTCATGAATGATGGTTATTATCCCATTTTCAATTGGGATACGGATTTAGAGAGTTAAGTGACTTGCCTAAATTTCACAACTATTAAGCAAGAGTTTTGTTGTTTTTATAGGTAACTCAAAAGGATTTCTTACAATGATAGCATGTGGGGCACCCGGGTGGCTCAGTCAGTTAAGCATTCTACTCTTGATTTTGGCTCAGGTCATGATCTCACAATTCCTGAGTTTGAGCTCCACATTGGGCTCTGCGCTGACAGTATGGAGCCTGCTTAGGACTCTTTCTCTCTCTCCCTCTCTGTCTGTCCCTCCGTGTCCCGCCTCCCAAAATAAATAAATAAACTTTAAAAAAAGCATATGATTCACTATATAATTTCACTTTAAGCATATTTGGAGGAAAGGAAACTTGAAATTATATAAAATTGCCTATAATTTTTTTTAAACTAAGTAATTTCAAAGTATCAAGCTTCAAGTATTTGAAAGAGACCATTAGCATTCATCAAATATCATGTGCATCTCCACCTACTTTTCCCAGCCTCTCCTCCAGTCGAATCAAAACCAAGCTTCTAGGGGCACCTGAGTGGCTCGGTCAGTTGAGCGGCCAACTTCAGCTCGGGTCATGATCTCACGGTCCATGAGTTCGAGCCCCGCACCAGGCTCTGTGCTGACAGCTCAGAGCCTGGAACCTGCTTCAGATTCTGTGTCTCCCTCTCTCTCTCTGTCCCTCCCCTGCTCATGCTCTGCCTCTCTCCATCTCTGAAAAATGAATAAAGGTTAAAAAAAATTTTTTTAAATCCATGCTTCTAGTTCTGGTCAACGGACTATGTCATTTGCCATTTCCAAGCTCAGTGAGTTAAGAGACTTTAACTCTCCTTTCCCCTGCCTTGGCAACCCTGGCGTGGCATATCTGCCACATAGTGGATAGCCAATAAGTCTGCTTCAGATTTTGCCAGAAACAATCCTTAATTCTGCTAAGTCATTGAACCTTGGATACTTAATAGCTTAACCCAGCTTACCCAGATGGATACTAAGCCAAATGAAATTGTAAATTCTGTTTACACGATTGTTACAAAATGTACTAAATAATAAAAAGAAATATCCTCTGCCTTTAGCTGATGCTATAGAAAATCAGTCTTGAATTATGTAAATAGCCCTTTTCTCAAATGCACTGTACCAACATCAGAATAACAGAAAGAGAATTTAGAATCATCTTTATGAATCTTATAGTAGGTCAGATGCAGGAGAACTGATGAAAGGAGAGTTCATGTTTCCCCTGGCCCAACAGAGTGTTTTATCTCTTTGGATGGGTATTGGGCATCTCAGTTTAGGGAAGACCCCTTTGGATTACTTCCACATCCTTCTGACACAGCTCTGAAGTTTCAAGGGGGAAACTGTGAAGCTGACTGAAACAATAAGAGTCTCTTAAATTTCTAGTCAAGACCCCAGATGGATATTTTGCGCACCCCTGAATCATCCAAACCATCTAAGAGACTCTAACTCAATGTAGTTGACTTTTGAGCAACACAGCATTGAACAACTTGGGTCCATTTATATGCAGATTTTTTTTTACAGTACAGTACTATAAATGCACTTTCTCTTCCTCATGATTTTCTTAGTAACATTTTCTTTCTTCTAGCCTACTTATTGTAATAATATAATATATATTATGTTTATAGCATACAAAATATGTGTTAGTTGACTGTTTATGTTATCATTAAGTCTTCTGGTCAACATTAGGCTATCGGTAGTTGGGGCATCAAGGGATTTTCAACTGTGCAGGGGATTGGCACCCCTAACCCCCACATTGTTCAGGGTCAACTGTATACCACATAGTGATAACTGCCTGTTCTTGTTCTAACTCTGACTCTAATTAGTGGTGTGGTTTGGTGAGTGTCCCTTAACATCTCTGAGCCTTGGGTCATAATAAAAGAAGGAGGTGGCCTAGATGACACCTGGAGTTCCTTTCTGCTAGAACATCTTGTGATTCATTATCCTAAACACCATCTTTAGCAGCATTACTGAATTCTCCTGTTTGTCTGGGCTTATTCAGCCATGTAGGATTGAAAAAAAATACTTTTATGTGTGATTGAAAAATACATCCAGACTGTAAATTACTTGTACTTTTCTGGAGAAGAATTTGTTATGTTTTAAGAACCCTTAAAGGTTTTCTATTCCTTGGTACAGGAAGTCCATTTCAAGAAGTTATCCTAAAGATACAGGCACCATTTAAAACATACATATGTCTAAAATCAGGAGAATGATTTAAAAATTTTGCAGCCACCAAAAGTTTTTAAGTAACTTAAGTGACAAGGGATATATTTAGTGAAAATAATAGCATTTTTAAAACTTGAGAAGGGCTTTGGATTCAGACTGACTAGATCTGAATCCCAACTTTACTATTTACTAGCTGTGTGACTTGGGCAAGTTATTTAACTTCCCAGTACCTCTGTTTCCTCTCCTGTAAAATGGGACAAATATAAAAGTACCTACCTCCTAAAATTAAAATGAGTTACTCCAAAGCAAAAAATCCACATTGGATTACACAAGATCATGTCATCCTCAACCCAGCTCAAACTACCAAAGTAGAAAAAAGTAAAATCAAATGAGAAATTCTACCTGGATACTAACTGCTGTAAAGCAACAAGCAACTATATAATTCTCTTGGCAATCATTCGTGTACCGCTTATAACATTTCTCCCAATGCTGTCTTAGAGGGTTCCTGGAATCTTTGGTGGTTATTTAATTCCTTGACTACATTTAAAGAATAAGCTTCTTGAAAGCAGGGACCACATATATATTCTTTCTACTCACCCATTGAACCTGGATAGCATCTTATACACTCTGAAGTTCAAAATTAACAAGAGTATCTAAGCCCTTCTTATAATATATGATCATATATTTGTAAAACATCTCTACTCTGATGTCTCAAAGCTCACTCATACTCAAATGCCCACAAATTGAACTAATCATCTTATCCACCCAACCACTACCAGAAAATAATTTTCCCCCAGTCACTTATTTTGTTAACACCACCACCATTACTCACTTGTCCAAATTCAAAATATGAAAACCATCCTAGAGTCCACCTATCTCTCTGAAAACGAATAGATTATTAAGGCCTATTGCTTCTACTGTCTTGCATCAACTGACCCCTCCCCGAAATTTGGCTAACTCCTCTCGCTCTTTCAATTTTATCTGCTTGGGGAAATCTTCCCTGATGGCCCAAACAGGAGACTGCCCCCTTATCCTTTTCAAGGTACCCAGCTCTTATTTTAAATGAATTCTTTGTGTGATTACTTATTGAAGGTCTGATCTCTTCATTTCTGCAAAAAGAAAAAAGAGAGAATACTAAGCCAATTTGAACTATTTCTTGAACTTTGCTTTACCATTTGCTTTAACACTTACAGCAAAGTGTATACAAGCATTTGTAGCTTTAAGACTCTCTATCATTCCATATGAAATTTCAACTATTTCAAAAGAGTTTTCGTAATTGATTTATCTTTCCCTTTACACTTCCCTCAATGTCAAGTCCAGATGAATTCTCTTCCCCCAAGAATTTATAGTGGTTCCAGCCTGAAGAAGGAAAGCAGATACTTAATGATCTAAACCTAATTACTCTTCCTTCTTAGAGACCAAACCAATGTGCTTATATTTTCTAGCATGAAGACAGCAGATAAACCTTAAGAATATGTCACAATGCCTTCATAATTGTAAATCTTGGGCCACACCCTTTTGAAACCCTACTTCCTGTCCAAACATTGTGACATAGAGCAGTTCCCAATAAGACTCACTTTGCCACCCACCCACCACTAGCCTCAGACTTGTGTTCACTGCTGTGACAGCCAAAGCCAATGGAGCATGTGTGATCTTTGCTCTCTCCTCCAGGTCATCAGGATGGACAGAAGACAAGGAGAATGGTATGGTAGCAGTAACATAACATAGAATAGCCAATAAGTCTTATGAAAACAAACCATTTCCTTACATGCAGTGTCTCAAGCAAGAGAATGTCACAAGGCCTAGGGTGGGAGTCAAAACCAAAACCAAAGTTATAAGAATAAGAAAAGATGATGGAACAAACTTTCTATAGGTCATCATGAAGCTCACTGGCCCTCAAAGAATACAAAAACTGGTACAGAGACAAGTGTATAAATTATTCTAAGCCAATGTGAGGCTTATGTAGAGTGAAATGGAAACAATGAAGAAGCAAATAGCAGTTTGACTTTAAACTAAAGGCCAGAAGCTGTTATCCTGTCTGTATACAAGTCTTATTTACCCTCTCAATGATAAACCCATGGTGAGCAAGGGCCATATCCTCTAGAATGCTTTGTACGTAATTAGCACTCAATAAATAGCCAATGAATGATGAACTGCGGCTTGAAACCCCACCACCTTGGAAAACTGACCTGGGTGGCAACCAGTATCAAAAACGCTGGCATTGTTAATTAAATGCAGATTCTTGGGACCCACTTCAGATCTACTGAATCAATCATCAGGGGGCACCTGTGTGCATTTTTAATAAGCACTCATCAGTTAATTTTTTGTATTCTTGAGTTTTGAGAACCAAAGGCTTAGGGTATAGACAAGCGGAATGACACCAAGACACTGAGATTTAAATGTGACTTCCCTATCACAGTACCCAAGGGGCCATGTGTCCCCCATCAGTGTCATAAGCTCTAACACGTTTGCTCACATCATTCTTCATATTGAGCAGAGGCAGGTGGCTCAACAGCTGCTCCTAAGGCCAGAATGATAATCTGGCTCCAGGAGAAGACAATAACCACTCTAGAGTGCTGTCATTCAATTTTATTTTATTTTAATCGCTTCTCAGTCTTTTGGCTGAGATGAGTGTCGATTTTACCTTATTTTTCAAATATTATTCAGATATTTTATTTTATTTTGATCACTTTTATACTCCAGGCTCTTACACCCATACCCCTGTCAATCTTTAAATCAAACCTGCCCATGTCAAATGGGTTATTCTTAACCAAAAATCTAGAATGTCAAACAGAACAGAACCAATCCAAAGACATATGCACTAAAAAATAAAACCAGTGAACAGAAAGTAAGAACAGGGGCGCCTGGGTGGCTCAGTTGGTTTAGCGTCCGATTTCGGCTCAGGTCATGATCTCACATTCTGTGAGTTTGAGCCCCACGTCGGGCTCTGTGCTAGCAGCTCAGAGCCTTGAGCCTGCTTCAGATTCTGTACCTCCCTCTCTCTCTGCCCTTCCCCTGCTCATACTCTGTCTCTATGTCTCTCAAAAATAAATAAAACGTTAAAAAAAAAAGTAAGAACAAATGTCATGCAGCATCATCTGTCTGTAATGAACTCTTCAAAGTAAATAGAAGCCTGTACTGTTTCCGTTAGTAGTGGTACACTTGAGATGGGAAGGATGCTAGCATTCATGGAATATCCAGTATGTGCTAAAAACTTCTCATGTACCTGTTTATTCTTTCCTTAAGACAACTCAAGAAAGTATTATTATTTCCACCATGGGTGTGAGGAAACTGAGATTCCAAGAGATTTAATGACCTACTATAAGTTATAGAGGAGTAAAGGCCAGAGCCAGGATTCCAAGTTCCTTATATATCTCATTCCAAATCTCATACTTTTCCCCTACATAAAGGCAAAGACTAGACATGATTTCCAAATCATTTTAATGACTACTATAGGTCAGATTTAATGACCTATTATAAGTCATAGAGGAGTAAAGGCCAGAGCAAGGATTCCAAGGTCCTTATATATCTCATTCCAAATCTCATACTGTTCCCCTACATAAAGGCAAGGACTAGAAATGATTTCCAAATCATTTTAATGACTACTATAGGTCAGATTTAATGACCTATTATAAGTCATAGAGGAGTAAAGGCCAGAGCAAGGATTCCAAGGTCCTTATATATCTCATTCCAAATCTCATACTGTTCCCCTACATAAAGGCAAAGACCAGAAATGATTTCCAAATGACCCCATCAGTACTCATTTAACCTTTGACTAGGTTAAATACCATAAGGAAAGGGCTTCTCCTTCTGAGACTTTCTACCATTGAGTTGCCAGCACACATAAAGTAAGTGAAGCTTCGCACGTAGCCTGAATATTTAGCACCATTGGAGTCAGAGTCAGAGTGCACAGGATGCCAACCAAAAGGAAAGCTGGTCTGAGTAGTCTGCAATGACTTCATCTAACAAAGATCTAGATGCTAGAGATAAGTATCAGTGATGTGGTAAGAACCTAAAGAAATCATTCCACTCACAATTCAAGTCGATGAACAATGATTGACTACTTCACATACATCTAACAATCTGCTTCAGATTATAGGAGACTCTACAGTGAGCCAGTATATCTATTTTTAATGACCGCTTCAACTGGCTGGCAAATGTTCTCCAATTTCAAAGACCCCGGTGATTGGGCTTGCCAGAATAATCTCCTCATTTCAAGGTCACTAACTTTATCCCCTCTGCAAAATCCTTTTTGTCATGTAATATCTTCACATGTCCCAGGAATCAGAATGTGAAGGAGTGGGGGACATTATTCTGTCTACAACAGCAATGTATACGTGTTTATAGTTTGGCCCAAAAAAGAAGACAAATACACCTAACTGTGATACCAAGGAGGTGAGCCAAGATTTATGGTAAAGGAATAAACACTAGGGGTATGCCGAGCCCCTTCATTTGATTTAGAGAACTCAGAAAGGCCTATGACAAGATCCTGTAAGACTATAAGAACCATTTTAGCTGGACTTGAAGAATGACTAGGATTTTGAAATTGAAACTGAAAGGAAAATGCACTCTAGATATAAGAAACAGCAGAAACTTACAGGAGATAGTGAAGTGACTCCTACTGTAGAAATAGAAGACAATAAAAAATACAACTGGAACCCCTACACATATAGGAAGCTGGTAAGTGGCAAAAATGACAGTACAAATTACCAACAGTAAAACATTGATAGTGTTTTTACAATTGAGTCTTCTAGTTATGAATAAAAATCAAACTAGAACCCTACCTCGCACCAGATTCGAAAATAAACTCCAAGTGGTTTACAGACCTAATTGTGAAAATAAAATGTTAAGTTTTAGTAGAAAATATTTGAAAATATCCTTATGGCCTTGGGATAAAACAGGATTTTTTTTTAACAAAATACATAAAGTATAGTAATGAAAGAGAGGACTGATACATTTGACCTCTTCAAAGAGCATACGTGAATGCCAAAGAAGCACAGGAAAAGATG
This sequence comes from Paradoxurus hermaphroditus, assembly GCA_004024585.1. Taxonomy (NCBI): domain Eukaryota; kingdom Metazoa; phylum Chordata; class Mammalia; order Carnivora; family Viverridae; genus Paradoxurus; species Paradoxurus hermaphroditus. Next base: position 9,445 of record PITB01033043.1, read on the forward strand.
CTCAATATCATTAGTCATTCGGGAAATGCTAATTAAAATAACAAATACCAATACTCATCCACCAGCATGGCTAGATTTTAAGACTGACAAGACCAATGACACTGGCAAGGATGTGGAACAAATGGACCTCTTACACACTGCAGGTGGGAACACGAAATTGTACAGCCCCGTTCAAAAGCAGTTTGTCACTTTTTATAAAGTTAAACATGCACTTATCATTTGACCCAGAAATTCCACTCCTAGCTGTTTATCCAAGAGAAATTAAAATTATGTCCACACAAATATTTGTACATGCATGCTCACAGTAGCTTTTTATTCATAATAACCACCACCCAGAAACAGCCCAAATTCCCATCAACTAGTGAATGCATGAACAAACTAATACATCTCTGAATAAATTTCTTCATCTGTAAAATCAGAGGGATAAACGTATCTATTTTGGAGGTTTCTTGTGAAGATTGAATAAGTTCATACGCAACATATTTGTTTGAATGGTAATTGGTAAATAAAAAGCAATCAAGAAATGTTAGCTATTATTTTGACATCTGGATGTTTTAAGATTTTTTTCTATTATATAAAATAGATTTAAATATTTTTGCTGAAAACTTTGGAGATCCACCATTCCATCCCTGAATATTCTATTTTCATAACTATTTTATGTGATATGGAAATGAAATCCTATTGTATATAAAAGTCTCTTTAAATTTCCCTACTCCTTCCCTTCAATATAGGGCTTATTCTCATAATCTAAGATACTTGCCAAAGCTCCAGCCATCACAATCATGTTCTAGGCTGCAGGAAAGAAGAAAGGGCAGAAGGAGTCTGTTTCTCCTTTCAATTAGTTTTATTGAAGTATAACTTACATGCAGCAAAAATCACCCCTAAATTTTACCGATGAATAAACTGAGACAAAGGTAGAAATGAACTAAAATGTCCAAGGTCACAGAAGGGATACATAATGGAACTGGCATTGATGTTCAGTCCTGGGTCTATAGTGCCTCTATCACCGTGGTACCATAAATAAAGTTAAAAGACACATCAAAGACATAGAAGATATCTGCAATAAATATAACTGACTAAAATAAACTCAACCCAGTTGAGTAAACATCTGGCAGCACAATCCTGTATTGTGTGGTATGACTATGTTTAGCTGTGTAAGAAACTGCCAAGTTGTCTTCTAAAGTGGTTGCACCATTTTGTATTCCTACTGGCAACAAACAAGAGAGTTCTTATTTCTCCATATCATCTCTAGCGTTTGCTATTGCCAGTGTTCCTGGTTTTGGCCATTCTAATTGGTGCCTAGTGCTAACTTATTGCTGTTTCCATTTACAGTTCCCTAATGATATATGATGTTGAGGAGCTTTTCATATGATAATTTGCCATCTGGATACTTCCTTTGCTGAGGTGCTGAGTTCACTTTTTAATTGGGCTGTTTGGTTTCTCATTATTCACCTTTAGGAGTTATTTGTATATTTCTTATATTAGTTCTTCATCAGATGTATGGTTTGCAAATGTTTTCTCTCAGTCTATGACTTGTCTTCTCCTTCTCTGAAAATTACCTTTCAAAGAAAGGGAATTTTTTATTTTCATGTAGTCTAACACACATATTTTCTTTCATAAATTGTGTGATCGATATTGCATTAAAAACTCATCATGCTGGTTGGTTAAGTGTATAACCCTTGATCTTAGCTCAGGTCATGATCTCACAGTTTGTGAGATCAACGCCAGTGACAGTGCAAGTCTGCTTGGTATTCTCTCTCCCTCTCTTTCTGCCTCTCTCCATCCCTTGCTCATACACTCTCTCTCAAAAAAAAAAAAAAAAAAAAAAAAACAAAAACGCAAAACTCATCATCCTACTCAAGATCTCACCATTATTTCTGGTGAAACAGAAATAGCACTCTGTACTAAACCTGCATCATAACAAACTTGAATCTCTTAGAATCCCAAGGAGGAGGCCGAACATTCATCCACCTTGTTTACCTGCTTCAACAAAGACATGACTTCCAACCCCAGTATTCTGGTACCCACTGCCTACCCACAAAACAAAGCTACGTCACTGTGGTTCAGAGCAGAGGCACAGACACCCGGTGGCCTAGGCTCCCTAGTAAGCATATATAGCCAAAAAGCAATGACCACACCTGAATCAACAATGTTGACATGTTTCTTTGCATTACGCCTTCTACCAGGAGAACTGCTATTGTCAACAGCTCTATTGACAAGGACACTTGGATGAATTCTTGGCCCATCTGCAGAGAACACCCTATGGCTCAATTCTCATGGCCTTGGCTGCCTCACCTCTTCTTTACAAACCTTCCTGCATCCTGCTTTCCCCTTCCTTTTCTCCCATCTGCCTACCACAACCAATTCTCAGGAGGGCAGCAGTGGTATGTCCGGATGCTAAGCAAATAGCTGGTAATGCCATGGAAACCATCTGAAGAAGGAGAGGTATTTCTGGATCACATTCCAAACTGGCTTGGTTTGGATTTCTGTGGTTGGAGGAGCGGCAGACAGAGGGTAATCAGTAGGCACCCAGAGAGCCAAGAATCTGTAAAAAGGAAATGATTTGCCAGCTAAAGCTAACAGATCTCTAACTTCCTGAAGTTCACAGGCTTACACACTACACACTCATGCCATTCTCCACATCTCAGCCACGAGTTGCCCACTGGTGGATGGCCTTTCCCCACCAGGCTCTTCTACGAAATTCATTCTAACCAAATTTTCCTCTAAAAACTTATTCTGGTTATCCACTTCTCCCTTTATCCCTTCTGGCAACACACACATGAATGAGATTCCATCTGGTCTTTTTCCCCTGGGGCAGGTTCAGGTATGGGGCAAGGGCTTGGGCCTCTGGGTTTTTTTCCACTGTATCCAATACACATCCACCCCAAATAACTAACAATTGAACCTTCACCCTGTGTCAGAAGGGACAGTGTGAGACATCAGAGAAAAGTTGTTTTTAATCTGAGAAAGTCTGTCACACCCTGGGAAAGATTATTGGCCCATTGCTGGCCTTGTCGAAAAGAAATTCATTTTTCTTTGGAATAAGTGCCTCTAAGGCTGCTTAGAGATATGTATGGAAATGATAACTAGTGCTCTTGTCTTTCAACAAATATTTATTAAACAACTACAGTGTGCCAGGTCCAGCACTATCCACTGAGGGCATGAAGTCAAATCAGAACCCTCATGTTAGTCAGATTCCGAGGTGATTCACATGCATATTAAAGTTTGAGAAGCACTGGTCTAAGGCAGTATTTCTCAACAGTAGCACTATTGACATTCTAGGCCAGATAATTCTTGTCCTGTTCAAGATGGCCAGACCATCTTGTGCTGTGTAGGATGTTTATTTAGCAACACTTCTGGCCTCTGTCTACTAGATTCTAACAGAATTCCCATCTCCCCACCCCCCAGTGTTGTGACAGTCAAAAATATCCACAGACATTGATATAAGTCACCTGAGGGGCAAAATCATATTCCCTTCCCCAATTAAAAGTGCTGGTTTAGAAGACCCTAGGTCAAATCCCCTAAACATAAAAAGGATTTTTTTTCTTTTCTCTTGTGAAAAAGAGAAATGTAACAAATTTAACTGTCACCTATCGTATCAAAATAAGTCCAACCAAGTTTATGGGCACCTTTTTCAGAAAGATAAAGTACACATTATGGTAACTAATAAAAAAAAAACCCATCATTTGGAAAAATACTCTTTGCAAGATTCTCATGACCTTTTAGGCACAAATCTTTCAAGTTTGCTGTTTAATATTACTACTATGGAGAAAGAAGGGCCTGACATTAAATATGACATACATGAGGTCAAGGACTCAGCACTGGATGTCATCACTGCCAATTATATTTGGACCAGGTACAATCAAATTATGGTCCATACAGAACACCTTCCTATCTTGAAAGGTGGGCAATGCAGGCATAATGCTGTGTGTCCACCCTCCGAAAATGGAAGTGGTAGCAAGGGAGGACAAGTCATGTTCAAATTCAGCTTATGATAAAATAAATGAATAAAACAAGCAGAGGCTGAAACCAGTATGGTGATACCCAAACGTTGTATGTATAATTTTGGTTAGTGTAGAGGAGGAAACGTCAGGAGAATAACTCTTCTGTTTCTGTGTCTCTTACTGTCCGGAAATTTATGTCTCATTGCTAATTTTAATTATTATTTTTTTAATATACCCCCCTCAAAAGATAGGCTCAATATGGGAAATAAGGGCTTCTGATTTTGGTAAGGGCCTCTGACAAGTAAAGAAAGAAACAAGGTCACTTCGGCTCGATAAAATAACGCAAAGCAATGAGAGAGTGCTCAGGCTCAGTTTGGGGTGGTGGGGACAGTGGTTCCACTTCTCAAGTTCTGAGCTAGGCCGGGCTGAGCTGAGCTGAAAGATCAAGGCTACAGCAGGAAAGAAACACATGTGAAGTTTATGAGGCCACTGGCCCAGTCCTGCCCTCAAATATATCCATTTTTACTGGTTCCATTTTGCAGAAGAGGCATTTAGACATTTGGCAGCTTGCCTGAATGTTTGTAGCCAGTAAATGGTACAAGACAGAAAAGCAGTCCAAATTCTCTGGGGTACAGGTTGGCAGTTTTCTTTCACCAAACCATAGTAACCCTGTTTTAGTTTCCTATTGCTGCTTTAAGAAATCACCACATCTTACTATTCTGGAGGTCAAAACTCTGAAATGGGTGTCACTCAGATCTCGTACTCTCTCACTGATGCTGACCCTGTTCTTCTGTTGCCACTCATCCTTCTGATTCTGATTCTCCTGCTTCACTGTTATACGGACCCTTGTGATTACACTGAGCTTAACCTGAATAATCCATAGTCATCTCCTTATATCCAAATCTTAATTTGATCAGATCTACCAAGTGCCTTTTACCATGTGAAGGAAACCAGAGTACGTCACCCAAAATATGCCTCTTTGACATAAAAATTATTTTTGAA